>JAQFYE010000558.1:0-33476 GCA_034694305.1 Protaphorura glebata
GCGCAAGGGTTTCCTGAAAACGTATCATTCACGCAAATAGGTCCAGCAGTTTGGGATGTGATATACGAGGACAGACACACAGACAGACAAACAGTGCTCGTTAATATAAGTAAAGAGACTAGATCTAGACCCATTTCCCTTTCCATGCTTTCCAATTCCGACATGTCTGAGGATTTTGGTCGTTGGAAATATGCAAGGTGCTACCTTGGACTTAAAATTTTCCTGAGACGGGTTACCCAAATGTTGCCTAAAGTACTGTATAGGAATCCCGTTAAAAGGCATGGCCAGTACGTAGAAACCGTCAGAGCTTTCCACCTTTGGTGAATGATTTAAGTCATCCCAACCCCAACAACTAAATTGATTACTACCATGATTCGCCTTGGCGCTTAGAGTAGATAGTCGCTTCTAGCATACTCACCGATGGATCAGTCGGACTCCTGTCTGACTGTTGTGAGCAATACGGTAGAAAGATTTTAAGACTAAGAACAAGAACAAAAATGTTTTGGTAGCACACACAAGTGTGTAATAATTCAGAAGTGACACACTCGTAGCGTATAAACAGTTCAAACGTTGGAGGAGTCTCTTTTAATTGTAAACGTGGTATGTTGGTACAATAAAAATATTTCTAACAAGATATTATTTAGGTTCTTAAGGCAAATTAATAACAATTTAGCTAGACCGAGTACTGTACTCAAATAATTATCTGTCCTAAGAATCGTAATAAATTCTTGTTTAACATTCATGAACCACATAATGCATATACGAGCGTAGAATCACAAAAATACTTCGGTGTTTGGACATGAGACCTTAATCTCTAGACTTCAACAGCTGGTGCAGACTTTGTTTCTTGTACGAGATTAATAATCGATGATGAGTTGTCCACCAAGTCTGAAATCGAAACCCGACCTCTTTGCTTAATGAATTTCGCAAATTTAGCTAATTCTTCTTCTGAAATGTAAATGAACTTTCCTCGGTCATCCATGACACCTGAAACATAAAAAAATTCTTACATAAACTGAAAGACTTCAATATAAAAAACTCGTCAAATATTTACTACCTGTTAGTCGGCCTTCCGCAACAAGGGTATTTAGTCTGTCAATCGCGGCGGGGACTTTCAGACCAAAGTGTGTAGCCAGTTCTTCAAAAAGAATAACTTTCTTTTCCTGCAATGAAAATTTAATCGTAAAATTAAAAATACTATTCTGTGTCAATCCATTCAGATAAAAAATAATTAGTGATCGACTTGCACACAGTATTTTTATTGTTCCAACTGTTTCGGGACGAGGTAAACACAAAAATACCAGGCCACGATGAACCAAACCGCCGACAACAAAACGCAACGATTTTAGGAAAGGGAAATCAGAAAATTTTAGTAATTGAAAAACTATAACCGAAATGGTTTTGCAGAGAAAATACAAATGGAACTGTTTTGGAAATTAGGAAACGTAAATAAAAAAAGGCTTTCAAACCCTGGGTACCGACAGTTGTATTTCGTTTTCGTTTCAATTAGCCGAAACGAAACGGAAAAGGGCGTTTAGTTCGTACACGAAACAGTTGGATCTCTGAGGTACGTAATCCTGTAAATCTATTTCCTATAACGTCCAGCACATTACTAATTAATTTTGTAATTCACCTTGATATGATCCACAAACTTTTCTAACAGATTCTCCTCCTCTTCACTTTCGTGGACGTCACAACCTTCCTCTTCGACAGTAAATGCTGACTTCATTGCCAAGTATTCGTCTTGTTCCCTCTGCAATTGTTCCGCACGTAATCGTTTGGCTTCCTCGATTTGTCGTCTCTCCTCCTGTTCTTCTTGCTCTACTAACCTGTATTCACAAATCATTTGTTTAGAATAAGCTTTGCTAAAAAGAAACACTCAGGTTGAAGGTTAATTAATTATATTTACTTCTTCCGCTCTTCTTCTTCCTTTGCCTCTTTAGCCTTCTTCTCTTCCCTCAATCGGTTCTCAACCTAATGTATCATAATTACAATGTCAGAAGTCAGAACATATATTACAATCACAATAATAGAATCATTATATCTTTCCCTCATTAAGCAAATTCTATTTTAAATTAAAGTAATATTGTGAACATATTTCAGTTAAAAAAGGTAAACCACAACTTCCATGGTGTGAAACCAACAGCTTCATATTCCAGTACGTCACTTTTTGTAAATGATTCGTACTAATATTATTATAGAGTTCGACTCTTTATTCCCTTTTTACATTTTACCTCCTTTATATTCGAATATTACAGTAAGAAAACTTTAAATCGTCGGAATTCGGAATCTGAATCGAACTGAGACATTAAACTTGCCGGGCTTGTGTGCATACAACTATACACTTTACCGACCTTCTTGGGAGTTGAAGTAAACATTTATGTACGAAGACGATACGTGGGTTACACTTTTTTGTTACCTCTCTTTGTTGTCGTTTTTCCTCCTTCGCCTCTAATTTGGCAGTTTTCTTTGTCCCTAATTTAGATCCCCCAGGAAAACGGTCTTCCTTATCCTCGTCAGAATCATCAAGTTGAGCTCTAGGCGGTGGGGCGCCACCTCCGTCCGAGTCAGAATCGTCTAAATAAATGTAAATAAAAATATACAATTCACTCTAGCCAGTGTTAACTTTAAAAAAAATCAAATCCTGTTTTTAACTGTTATATCCTTTTCAAAAACCAGTTGAGATTTGAAACAAAAAACTGAAAATCGTAAGTAAATTTCTATCTTAAAAAATGTATGAATTGGTTAAAGTTAGAACCCAATTAATTAAGACATTATTGATGAATTTATTAATTAATTATGAACTTACCAACTCGTCTGGCTGCAGCAATTCGTCTATTTCTCCCAGCTGTTCCAGCTCTTCTATTTCCACCGGCAGGTACTGCTGGCCCAGGTCGTGCCCTTTGTTGTTCATTTCCCCCTGTGGGGCCAGAATTTCCTTTTTTCTTATTTTCTTGATGTTTTCGAAAGAAATGCATTCCAATGAGGGCCATTGCAACACCAGCCGCTAAACTAAAATAAAGGACCCACGCGTCTTCCATGATATTTTTTAAACTAATTATCACTGAAAAATATAATTGACCTATGGCCTCAAGATTTTTGACACAATTTGATTTTTGATTTAGTCTTTGCCAGCTGACGATTGATTTGATTTTGTACTTTCGAATTGAGTCAAATTTCCCACATTTTGTTAACGTCACCTTTGCCATGCACACAGACGGCACGTAGAAAAAAAATACATTCCGATTTCACCGCCTGCCTTTCAATGTTCACTTCACACGAACACGTATGTCTAGAACCAGAGTCAGTCGGTGATTTGTGATTTTGATTGTTTGACAAATTAGCATCTGGACATTGGATCGCCAAAGGTCACGTCAGGTCACGTCATAGTAGACAATTGTGATAATTTAAAATGAACGGACAATGGTTGATCGGCGTCATTTTCTTCGTCCTCCTCTCTTGGTCATCCGTCACCTCCTTGTATTTTCATATTGCGGAGACGGAAAGAAAGTGCTTCATTGAAGAAATCCCGGATGACACGACCGTCATTGGTAATGTTAATATCTCATTTTCCAATTGAAAAACTGAATAATTAGTTTTAAATGCTTTGAAAGAATAAGGCATGTAGAATAGTCATATTATTCTTTTTTTTTGTATGAGTTCATGTAAAATGACCACTTGGAAACCAATTTAAGGGTGTACTTGATTAATTTTAAATACTCTCCTTCATTGATAATCGTCGTCCTTCCGAAGGCATGGCACATGGTTAAGTTAAAGATTAATTGATTAATATATTTTTATGTAATAGAGCTAGCAGTTAGCACCGGCTTTCTATTTTGCCTGTGGAATCGAATGTTACCATGTTATGCAAGTTCCAGCCAGTGCATAAAATACGATTTATTTCGTGCATCTAGTTTTTGTTAAACGTTCCCATTAACTGTTTGAATTAACCAAAATATTTAAAAGAGAAATCTAACTGTTAATGAATTCTAACTCATTACATTTGCCATTGATCAAAGGCAAAGTATTAGTATTTTTCTTATGAGAAGAATTAGAACTGATTGGGTTCTTGGGTAGTATCGTATCGGGAATGTGACCCAAGAAGTAGGGAAAATCACTGGTTAAACCTGCTTATAATAATTATTTCTTCAGTGGAAAGTGGGCAACAGGTACACAGTTGAGTTTGTAATGATCAGAAGGGACAAAATGGGGGCAAAGAGAAAGACCAACAGATTTATTTAATATGCGTGTTGAAAATGGGATTTGTATCTTTTCTGTCCCTAAGCATGTTCAAATATAGTTTAGTCACAATAATTGCGAAATTTATTATAATTTCTACTTTTTTCCTTTTCTTCACTAGGAATTTACAAGGTAGAACTGTTTGACCCTCGGACAGGAGGTTTCATGCCATCAAGCCCTGGCATCGGAATGCACGTAGAAGTACGAGACCCAGATGACAAAACAGTTCTTTCGAAAGTTTACAGTTCTGAAGGACGTTTTACATTTACTTCCCATACACCCGGAGAACATGTCATTTGTCTCTATTCTAACTCAACCAAATGGTTCGCAGGATCACAACTGGTGCGAAAGTTTTGATTTTCTTTTCTCCTTATGATTTCCGTTATAATAACACAATTTTGGATTTAGCTTTCAGTTGCACTGCGGCGCTAGGTTTCTGTAATTTTTATGTTCATTATCATGCTCTCCGATAACTTTTGTATAATATTCTTCAATAATATTCGGAATCAGTCAGTGCAATTCTACTAATTAAGATTAAAAATTTAGCTACCGTTAAACTATGTATTTTTCGAAATGTGTGGTTCCTTGGGTTTGGCTTCCCCTCATATAAAAGTGTTTAATATTGACAATTTAATTTATTATATTTAAACCAGAGAGTGCATTTGGACATCCAAGTCGGTGAACATGCCGTGGATTATGCAAATGTTGCCCAGAAGGAGAAATTAACTGAACTCCAGTTGCGTGTTCGACAATTATTGGATCAAGTGGATCAAATCACAAAAGAACAAAATTATCAGAGAGTAAGTCAATTTTTAATTCTATTTTCTTCCTATTGGAAAAGAAAGCTTTTCTAAGTTACATAACTTTCGACCTTACGACAATAATTAATGCTTGTTTGTTTTTGTAAAATTTTAGTACCGAGAAGAACGCTTCCGGCAAACAAGTGAGAGTACGAATCAGCGAGTACTGTGGTGGTCCTTGGCTCAAACTGCAGTTCTAGTTTCAATGGGATATTGGCAAATGAGACATCTGAAATCCTTCTTCGAAGCCAAGAAACTTGTTTAAAAGAGTCACGTTTAACCAATTCACGATTTTATACTAATTGCAAATATGGTCAGTCACATTTCCAAATTAAATCATGATGTTACTGTTATAATTTAAACTCCTGGATATTCCAATTGGACTTTGAAAAAATTATAAATCACGAGTGAAAGTTGTTGAAAGTTCGATTCTGTTTTGTGCAGTTATTCCATTTAGATAGGATTCGTATTTGTTGCCCCATTACTCACTTATTTTAATCCATGTTTCAAGAATAATTATCTAGTATTATTTCTAGTTACAGGTGAACTTTAAAATATTTTAACTGCCTGCCTTCTTCAGTCTCTTCCAAACAAGTGCTATACGATAACCTAATCGACCTAGTATTTTCTAATTTCATATATCGGGCTTTCAGCTTACTCCTTTGAGGTTCGGTGTAATTAACTATTTAGTGCAATATTTTTTTGCCTAAAGTAAATAATATAATTTTTGCGGACGTAGTACATATTGTAATACAAGCTTTGATAAAGTTAAAGTAATTGCGGAAATAATAAATTATATTAATATCAATCGGAATTTGTCTGCCGCTTACATTTTAATTGTATTTATAACAGCTTAGTTTTGCAAAAATACGTTACAGGTACAATTGGATTCAATTTGACTCTTATTTCCTGTATTTGATAACACAAAATTATTTGCGCTTGAATCACAAGATTGTCGTCGCAGTCCAGTGTCCAGTCCATTAAAGTAGTTTGACCTGCTTTGGCTGAAACAACAGTCTTATTTGTTTAGCTTTGAGGTTATGAACTTTTATAATTGATATGACAAAGTTCTAGAAACTTTTGCGGCATTCTATCAACTCCCACAAACTTAAAGTGTGCATTTTAAGTTGTTGTTTGTCATGTCTTGTCACTCAAAACTCAGTGCAATTGATAAAATAACATTTATAAGAAGGTCTTTCACCCAGAACACATGGAATAAATACCAATCAAAAATAAAGAGATGACCTGACCAGTCAGTCAGTCGTGTGCCATGCATTGCATCTCTGCTCAAAAGAAATTACTTTAGCTAACTCAGCGTTATTCTACACAAAAAATATAAAACCGATAAAGTCCTATCTTTACTTTTTGCTTCTTCAATGGAAACTTGAAGTTTTATCAGAAGTCCAGTACCATAGCCCGAGGTCCCGCCAGCTGTGTCATACATATTACTTTATTCACAAAATTAATTATAAAATGGCGAAGTTCAGTTTCTCGTCGATATTTCTCATTATTTTCGGAGTTACTACTCTCATAGTTTTATGTAACTCGGCAACCGTTTCATCATCGAGGGGCCGAAAAGTAATCGTGAAGAAGAAAAAAATTGTGGTGACGACAACGCCTCCTACGACAACAACTGAACCACCACCAGAAGATCCAATAACGTTTCCTGAACCTGATTCATCTGAAGATTCCAATGGTTCACAGGAATCATCTTTACGTGAAAAAGAAACATTTCCGGGAAGTTCATCACCAGAAGGGCAAGTCGGTACTTCTGGGACCGCCAGTGCCACCGCCACTAGCCGAAATACAATGAGGGGTCCACGGATACTAAATAATTGTGACGAATGTATTCCCGAAGATTGTGAAACTCCTCCTGCTACTAGTTGTCCTATCGGACTGGTAAGAACTAGAAGACTAATGAAGAGTGTGTTCATTTTATTGCTTCACTGGCGTTCTATTCGAGAAACTATACAACAAATGAAATTAAATGTTATATTTGCCGTGTCGCAATATTGCATTCCTTTGATAAAAAAAAATAGATTCGTTAATTATCCCCTTTGTAATTAATCTTTGGCGTATTATTAAAGAAAATATCACAATTCTTGTTATACCGTGGCGATTGAAGAAAACTACGTTATTCCAGGGGTGCGCTACTAATAGAAGGACAGGCCGTCTAATTTTTGTTTTGGGGGGCCTTGTTTTTTCCTTGTAAAATTTAATGAAGTATTAATTTCTAATTAGATAATGGACTATTGTAATTGTTGCTATACATGTGCATCTGTGGAAGGGAATCGGTGTTACAATGCATCCTTGGGTATTCCGTTCAACTCAAACTTGGGCGTCTGTGGGCCTGGTTTAACATGCCAATTGAGGAATGATTTGGAGCCATATGTGAGATTGCAAACTTATCTGAGTGAAACCTGTTCAAGCGACCACGTCAGATAAGCGACCACCTGACTGTGACGATCGGATTATGTTGGGCCGAAAACTTAGCTGGGCCAGGTTCTATTATATGTACTAATACAACCAGGTTCTGCGAAGACCGGAACCTGGTCGCTTGGAATAGGTTTCACAGTACCTACATGGTAATAATGGTAACACACAAACGTTAAAAAATGGCTTCCACCTACAGGAACAAAAAGAAGCCCTTTGTGAGTGTGGGACAAAAACTACGATTTGTGGAACGGACAATAAGACGTATCAGAGCGAGTGTAAATTACACGAGGCCGCTCATCTTAACTCTAATCTAACCGTCAAAAATTGGCATGCCTGCTACTCTGGTTAGATTTTGTAATATTTAATTCGGATTTCATAGTTGTCCAATTATGATTGGCCACATGGTTTTGAATGACTTTGAGAGTGGGCCAAATGCGATACAATAATTTCACTAAACCACAACTATAGTTTTATTGAATGATAAACTATAGCCTCACACAAATGTAAATTGTCCGCTAATCTACGGTGCGTTCCATATAACCCGCAGCTCTGCTTGGGAGATGCAAGATGCTTACAGAATATTTAAATTCTTGTCAATTCAATGAGCGGCTCGACGCTCGTAAGAATTCTAAAATGAAAGAAACTAGCATATTTACTATTTATTGGATTAATTTCTTGATAAATAGGCCCATAGAGCATAGACTCAGACTCTACTGCTCTAGAAAAAGTAGTACGTTATTCCATTTTCGAACACGTTTAAATGCATTTCATATTACGAAAATACTACAAAAGTTTGAACAAAATCCATGTCTATTCAAATACGGAGGACGTAAGGGTTGAATTCATTAATATGTTCTAGAATGATTGAATACATTCTAGAATACAATACTTTTCCTCGGAGATTTCAAAGCGTTGAAAGTAGAGATTTTGGTGAATGGTTAGGGACGATGTAGGGCACGGAATTTAACAGTTTAGAAGAAAACCACGATGTGTTTGTCATTGAATTTGGGGTGCAAGAAGATATAAGTGCGATAAATGGGTTGGGTACGTGTGGAGACGCCAAGCGGCGCCAACACCAAACCGGTACGTGGTAGTTCAAATCGGCACAACTAGATGGAGCTGCCGTGTTCATTTTGGAACCATGGATTGCGCGACGATCTCTCGAGGACTCCTATGTGTAATTAGCCCCGCAGGGAGGCTTAATTGCTAGTTTCATTACGTTTGTAACGTGCACAGATTGTATGGTGAATGTGTGGTGTGTTCCAAACTTGCCAAACTATCCAAACCTTTCCTGATTTTTCAATATTGAAATTTTTGACAAAATATTTCCTGGTGACCCGGTGATATATTTAAGACGGTTAAATATTTATTTTAGCTCCATCAATTCCCGCTAGTGTTGAAAATGTAACTGTTGCGGCCGGTGACGATGTGTCTTTGAGTTGTGAAGTCCGGGCATTTCCACCACCGGTGATTCACTGGCAATTTCAACCAGAAGACTCTAATACACGCTTGGTTCTCCCAGGTTCGCTCATTGTATATTTTTAAATCGTGGACTGCTATTTGAAGCATTCTGAATTTCTATGTTGGAAAGGTCTGAATGTTGACAACAGCGCAAAGTGAAGTCCAAAGACATATATAAACTTCCGACAGAGAGTTTAAAAAATTTCTGTCCTGGCCCAAATGTTGAACAGCCTACCGAAATTTTAGATAACTACAACTATACCATATCTTAAGGAAATATTCTAATTGTTTTCTTGAAAGGTGATGACTCGTCCGTTGTAGTTACTATTCGTGGTGGGCCCGAACAAATCATGACAACCAGTTGGATTCAATTTGTATCTGTCACACCGAAACGACAAGGTGTTTATTTCTGCTTAGCGAAGAATGAGGAAGGCATGACTCAAAGCTCTGCAATTGTTTCTGTTTACAAAAATCAATATTAAAACTCCTGTGGTCATCACATAAACACATGCTACAGATTACAGTTCAAGCTCAAATAATAGAACTACGAACTACAGGTTAACTCGTGTTGTTTTGAACTTAGGCCATTCTGTAGTAAATAGAAAACTAATGGTATTTAGGAAAGTTACAAGAAATTTGCTACACTATTATTCTAGTAGTGCATATTTGGAGAGGGAATTCATTGATTTCTATCTTATCACAATTATAATTGTACATAGTTTTGTTCGTGTTGAATATTCTATATAATAAAATATAATATATAATAAATCTCGATGAATAAAATCGTCGGAAAGTTACAGGAACTTAGCATGTCTAGCATTTAAGTAACATAGCGGTATATGTAAATAAAAGAAATATTGATATCCGTTGTTAACATCGTGTCGAATTAGTTTAAATTTTGTTCAAACACAATCATTATTTTAACTGTAGTGTTACTAAATGTTACCAAACTTGCAAATAAAGGTGTGCGAATATGTTATATGAGTAGAGTACAGAAATGTTTTTCTCTTAATTATACGTTTTCTCCACTTTTTGTCGGATGCATAACATTGACGTACTTATCAAGCCTTCAAGCCCCACTGTAATTATTCTTGCGCTGGTAATGTTTTTCCTTGGCTTGCAGCTTAATTAGCGATGAAATGCAATTTCATCGTTCGGTAACATTTTTTGCAAGACTTAATTAAAGCTCACAAATTGTGTAATTTACAATCCACCCGGACCTAGACAAACGGCGAACTATGGATTTATGTTTGAGCAGTCATATTTTGTAATGGAGTGATCTCTGCTGACATCCAAGCCAAAGAGGTAGTGTTTAGAGTAAGTACAGAACCAGGTCAAAGGCTAAAAGTCTGGATTTAGCGGAAGAAGGATTTTTTCGTCCGATGACGAGGACGTTTGTTGTACAATTTTTGAGAAATGCAGTCTATGCGTACGCAATTAATGCACATCAGAATTTTTATGGGATTCACGCTCCTATTTTTGATTTCGACTATTCGATTTGAAGAAGAGAATGGATGCCTTTATAACCCATCCCATACAGGGTGTGCCAGAAAATATGACACCAGAAAAAATGAAGACTTATCCTCAACGATGATCATATTTAAGTGGTCACAATAACTAATTGAATGTAAGGCCTTTAATATTGTATGGTTTCATAGAAATCTGAATTCAAGTTGATGTGTTCCCAAGGATTCAAAGATTGAGCGTGATCGAATTTTCTGGCCACCATGCTCAACATCCACTTAATTCAATTCAATTTGATGTATTCAGAGCCCTATGGAATAAAGGTCATTCAGTTGAGTGTTACATAATGAACTGACTAAGTTTCATTCATAATTTTCTGGCATTGAAGTTATTGATTTTTACTAACCGAGCTGAACAACTTCCTTCTGTCTCTTTGGCTATGGCTATAATGACAGTATATTTAGCTGGTCATCTACTGGAAGACGTTGTGTGGTTAAGTATCAAACCAAATACCCGTGAAAGGTCGAAGGCATAAGGTCACTTAAAGCGGCATAAAATTAAAAACACACACGGAGCAACCAGCAAGCAACAATTGAAAACGGTTTACCTTTTACGATTAATTTCTGTGTACTGGGCTATTGGAATTCTAGTTTTTAGTAGGAAGGAATTCTAGAAATAGAAGGTTTACACGTAGATGAAAATGCATTTCAAATCGTCGCTTCAGACACCACTCATCCACGGGCGGAATTTATAGTTGTGAAATTTGATTCACATTTTACGAAAAATTACTAATTACTACCACTTGGGTCAACAAGATTCACTTTACATAATTCTGCTGCACACTTTCCGTACCTGCAGACCTTGATACACCACAGTTTCTTTCTGCCATACAACAGAACCTTGGATCCTCGCTAAGTTGGGCGTTCGATAATTGCGGCAGGCCCGGCTTGAAAGAGGTTTACCCAACTGGAATGTTTCCCTCCTACTACATAGGATGACCTTTTATATACCGAATACCATTGTCTCACGCAAAATACGCGGAAGCCTGACATACCTTATGGCGACAAAAGAAACTTGTGATTGTCGTTTGGAAACATTTCCTTTAATTTTAGGTTCAAATCTAACTTATTGGATGGAAAAATTTTGGCCCATAATAAATATAGCATTTATAGAAAGGTTGATAAGGGACGCTTGTTTTGTGGAGACGACAACCCTGGTAAGATTCCGAAGGGTTCAGAGTACAAGCAACAATTATGCTGAAGCATTACCTTCGCATCACCAAAAATGAACTTGTGTACTAACGCTAATCCAATGAACATTATTATAGTTATGCTACTACTAACATTTGTATGAAAATGAGTTACGAACAAAAATATGTCCTAGTAAGTAGTATTATAGCAGTTAAAATGTCAACGATTGCACGTGAGAACATAGTGGGACATAATGGCATAAATAACATTTATCTAATGTATGACCAACAAGAAGCGGAACGACCTAATGAGGGCAAGATGACGCGGAACGATATATCTGAATATATCTGGACATTTCCAAGTCAATCTAGTAAATCCTTGTCCATACAAAATTGTGTGAATTATCAATGATATACATTAAATGCTAAAAATTTATGTAGATCCTGAATCCTGACTGAACAGGACCTCTTCCTCTTCTAGTTCCTCTTCAATAACCCATTAGTTAAATCGCACACGCTTTCACGACTCCATTCGATGATTTGTGAAGAAGAAAAAAATTAGGAAGGAAGTTAATGGGAATAAGCGTGAAACACATTAAGGAATATGAATGATAACGGTCGAGTTTGGGTTCAGTCTTAGTATATATATGGCTAAAGGTCGCACGAGAACCTCCTCTGCATCCAAAGCCAATAATATTTGACTTATTGAAGGATTTTCCATGGCTTATGTCAAGAGGGGGTCAAAAGAATGCATCAAACTATGACATCATTTTTGAAATTTTTCATTGTCCGTGAATTGTGGACGCTACCAACATTTCCTTTCGGGGCGAGCTTTGTCTTCTTTCAAGAAGTGGTTCTGAAGAATTTACTGGTTACGTTTTTAACCCAAATCGCAGAATAAAATTTTCCGGGATGGAGGTGTACTAGTGGTTACGGAAAGTTTTTGAGATAGAAATAGCCTTCGCTAACCACCGTAAAATTAAGGTAAACATGAGGACGGACCAATCAGCCACCTCCATGCCGGCTCTCCCTAACTTTTCTTTTGGGTACACCAAAAGATACAGATAAGGATTAAGGATGGATAAATTAGTTGAACCTAAAAATGTTGGAAAATCATAAAATATAATGAAGTGACTTATAATAAACCTCAGTTGTCAGTCAAAGTTTTCTTCAATCATGTCGGAGAGTCGAAGATAGAAGGACGTGATTGTCAATCATTCAAATTCTCATTTTTCTTACTGTTCCGATATTTCCTACACCCATTAAATACTCATCGTTCACACAGTTTCCGCACATAATTATTTTGTCTAAGGTTTTCAACTGAACGGAGCACATTATCCAAGATTTTAACTAGAGTTTGTGAAATTTTAAAGTGTGACTTCAGAAATTTCAAGTGCTTTAAATTATCCATCAAGTGAAAAATGTATCATATATCAGCTGTTGGGATTCTTGCGAATGGCCGGCGCTTAGCCTCTCAGCAATACGGCACAGCCGTACCAAAATTCTCGTGTGTCATTACCAGTGTAAGCGAAATAATAATACAAAATGTTAATTACTTTCTGAGAACTTTTACCGTATTAATAGGGAAAGTTCGCAGCGATTCATTTAAAAAGTAAATTGCTCAGAACTAATGATATTTCAATATTTTTAATTTCAGGCATTTAAAAGAAGCATTTCATTTTCTGCAAGTCGTTACGATTATGTAAATTGGAAGGAAAGCGGCTCAAGTCCAAACAAAGGAGTCCTTAGTACTCGAAAACAATTGTCTTCAGCCAAGAGAATTGTGGTAAAAGTCGGAAGCGCTGTGTTGACCCGCACAGATAATTGTGGACTTGCCCTCGGGCGTGTTGCTTCTCTAGTTGAACAGGTAGAGTAAAAAATTACAATCCAAATTCCAAAATCAACCAAAATAACAAGTACATCTTATGTATTTTGACACATTCTTATCAGAACCGATAACGTGGGCAATGGCATTAAATGTAACGAAAAGGGAAGTAGAATGCTTCTAGCTTCCAGCTTCCTTAGCACAATGCACGTTTGACCCGTGCACATGTTTTCAGTGGGACGCATGTACATTCTTAAGATCAATGAGATCAATGTAACGACGTCAAAATAATTTCGCAATGATTAAGTGGTTCGTTCGTTCGTTTTTAGCATGGTCTTATCACCCCATCGGGGAAATTAAACGCTCATTAACGTTAATCTTTTTTTCCTTGCGTGGATTTGGATTAGTAAACGTGGCAAATGTGTACCATGGGCCATTAGATATTAATCCATACCGCTCCAGGTATCATCAATAAAAACTTTGATGTTTTGACATTTGACATCAACACGCTGGAAATTCTACCAGTTTTCGTTTTTTTGATGTTTCGACTTATTTTTGACATTATCTTGATTTGGAAATTCTTCTTTCAAATGTCGATTTACTGATAAATCAATGTTTCATTTTTGATGTTAATGTTGTGTGGGCTATGATTAAATAAAATTACATCCAATCCAATCCAATCGTGCTCGGAATTATTAGAATTAAATTAACAATAACAAAATTCGACCGCTTAACAATATAAGACCATCTGTAGAGCCATATTGAAGTTTTCGCCTGAAACTCCTGCAAGGGATCACCTCCTCCCTTATCAGACCACGGAGTTTTCATTTGAATTATCCTCTCCTATCCGACCGTTTCCAAAAAGAGACCACTTATCGGTCCGATTTAGGAGGTCTTGCCTTAGCCTGATTGAGATCACGAATATGAATTGTATTACCCCCTTCATTCAAATATGTTACCGAATTTCTATCATTTCAGTTTGAATATAAGCCATAATTTCTCGTGTAAGTTGCTATCCCTGACTTACTTTTTAATACGAGTTAATGAATTATCCTTACCTAAATGAACTTAATTAAGAATCCAATTATTGAACCTATGTATTTAGGTGGCCACGCTTCAGAACAGCGGTCGAGAGTTGATAATGGTGACGAGTGGTGCCGTAGCTTTTGGGAAACAGAAGTTGGCCCAGGAACTGGTCATGTCAATGTCCATGAGACAAACTCTTCACTCGAAGGACCACGAAGTCCACGTGAGTAATCTGTCAAAATATTAATTTTTAATTTTTCTTACCAGATAGTGTAAAGTACATACTTTCAATTCTCAACTTGAACTCACTATATTACAATGAACAGTAATTTTTTTTGCTAGAATGTAATGAGTGCAAGTTTGAGGTGGTTGTGTGGTCTCGTAATCGTAATGCCTTCACAAAATCGCAAGGTTTTTACTGTTGTACGGCATACAATCACAACGTTCCAAGAAATTGAAACGCGCTGTGCTCATGATGCATCTTTGCTAAAACGCATTAAATAATCTCATCCATATCTCAATTAATTAATTAGAGATAAATTATAAAATTATTTATATCAATTTTTGAAAGCTTACTAATCACGTTTTTAAATAATGTAATGTCTCGGGCAAAAGTTTAATTAAGTCGAGAAAGCAATAAAAAATAAACACTCCTCTGACACGACGTACTTTTGTCCAAGCGAATGAAATATTATCGCGTTCTTGTAGAGTTTACTTCAAAAGATATAATTTGAAGGAAATAAAAGCCGGATATGTCGTCCAGTGCTTGACCGTAAGACCTAGGCAGTTCATAAATAGTTAGAAGAATTTCTGTTAAGCTCTTTTGTCTGTTGCTGTCATAAAAGTCTTTACCACATAGTCAATTAATTATGCCGTTGTTGCGTACGACAACTAGCTTCAGCTTTAGCCATGTCCTTGAGTGAGAACAATCTCTGAATGAAGTGACATTGAAACACTTAATCAATTTCATGCACTCCTAGTCAAGAGTTCAAAGGATGAGATGAGACAACAACGAATTACATAAGAAAAAAACATAACAATGACAAATTGAAAAATGATTGAATTGTTGGGCAAAAATGGTATACATTTACAAGGAACCTTTTTCCAATGGTTCACTTTGACATTCAGGATTAAACATTTTCACTGTCGTGGTTAGGAATATGACGGATTCGTCGGTAGGAGAAATTATTCATTGATTTGTGGGGTTTAAGTAGTGTAGAATAATGAAACGGTTGTTGCAATGTTTAAAAAAAATTCTAGCAGTGAATCAACATTTGACCTGCCGATATATCTCTCATATTTGTGCTCAAGGCGTTTGATGTTTTACTATGATTTACATGAAAAATGGTTTCCTTGCGAGTAATCTTGGTTTTCATTAATTATTATGCACAGGCGAGCAAAGGTATGCTGGAACCCCGGGCAGCGGCTGCAGTCGGGCAATCTGGACTCATGTCTTTGTATGAAGCCATGTTTGCACAATATGGCGTTCGAATCGCCCAAGTAAGCAACAATAGCATTCTTGTTTAAAAATATAAAATAGAAGATGAGATACATAGAAGCAATCTTCAACCCTATCAATGTCATCAACCATGTTTGTGTAATTTGATGTGGGATAGACGGCCTTAGCCGTGAATTTAATTGTTTCACATTTCCCCCTACGCATACATTGTGCTGGTTTCCTTTTGAAGAATCAAACTCGAGATATTAATTTGATCTGAAAAGCATACTTTCTCTGTATACCGATTACCGATTCATGACACACCAAGTGGAATCAATGTGTCAGATCTAATCTAAATAATTTACTTTGGCAAGGTATGCGTATGCATGGGGGTTCATATGTAAAATACACTAGATATATAGGACAACAGTTTCACTTTCAAGCTTTTCTTGGACGACCCATTTATTGTTTATTATTAGTTATTTATTGTTTACTTCCAAAATGTCTGTATGCTCAAAAAATAATTACTTATCTGTAACTTAAAGTAACCTTGGAGGAGAGGGCAGACTAATTTTATCCTCCTAGAAAGTACTGTTTTTGATATCAATATTTGGGTTCTACCGGAAATGATAATTTCTCCTATACTAAGCATACGCATGCGCTAAATTACTTGGTCTTATGTTTCAAACTTTTATTCCAGGTTTTGGTGACCAAAAGTGACTTTACCGATGAGTACACACGGAAGCATTTGTTCCAAACCATGTCGGAATTATTGGCGCTGAATATCGTACCCATTGTAAATACAAATGATGCTATCGCAGCTCCACCTCTTGTGTACGATGCCTTAGAAGGGGTAATTAGCGTTTCATTATTTGCTATTTACTAATCATTAACCAAGGCGATTTGTAATGTCAAGGCTTGATTAGGGAATGTCATAAAGAATAATGCAGCGAAACAGTTAACGTTTGTAGAAATTGAAAGAAAATGAACGTTAGGTTTGTATAATTGGAATTTATATTTTCTGTAGATAATTCGTTTTAGAATAAACTTACGTGAACCTATTTATTTATAATAATATATTTAGGACGGGATGCATGGCCTGGTACATAAAGTTCAACGGGTAAGGAGTTCAAAAATCAAAGCTTGCATGACATCTAAAATTTTGACGAAGGACTCTAATTGAATTGGAGTGGACTTGACTCGACTTGTTCTTCGCTTGTAAAATTTTGTATGGAAGAATTTTGAAACGGGATTTGTTGAATTAGGTCATCGGAGAAGGGTTTGAGGTATTTTGATTTAATCTTAATTTCTCTCTAGGATATCACTGTGAATGACAATGACAGCTTGGCCGCGTTGCTCTCAGCAGAAGTTCAAGCTGACCTATTGGTCCTCATGTCAGACGTAGACGGAGTTTATAGTGGCCCACCTGGATTTGATGGCTCACGTCTGATGCACACTTATTCTCCGGACACAATCAGTTCAGTCCGATATGGAGCCAAATCTCGGGCCGGATCCGGTGGAATGCAGTCCAAGGTCAGTACATAAACACAAAGTATAATTTCTAAAGAGTGGAAGGTCGCGTTCGGGTAGGTCAACAGATAAATACGAGTACATCTGGGGTCAATGGGGTGTGTGCCATTTGGCTTTATACCATCTTTGTCTTAGCCTTTCGCATCGAACGAAACATAAAATAATTCGATTAATACTCGAATGCGAC
Organism: Protaphorura glebata; assembly: GCA_034694305.1. NCBI lineage: Eukaryota > Metazoa > Arthropoda > Collembola > Poduromorpha > Onychiuridae > Protaphorura > Protaphorura glebata. The sequence goes on from JAQFYE010000558.1 coordinate 17,596, forward strand.
GTTCTCTCTTAAATGTGCTTATCAGCAGAGAGGGTAGAACTGAGGATTTCAACGAATTCATGGAAAAAGTGCTGATTGGATATCTTAACACACTGATATATACAAAGTAGTCACTAATTGTATAGCAACTGGATTTCCTGATGTCGAATGTATGTATGTAAAAAAAACTTCCATCCAATCAGTCGTTTCTAGTGCAGAAGCAAATTGCTGATAGATTAGAGCTTAAAAATTCTAAGGAATTTTGGAGAATGATTCTGTTTTCCATTTAAGTACCCATATGTTCAGGTCACTGCGGCTTCTTGGGCTCTCAAACACGACATTGGAGTCGTCATTTGCAATGGGTCCACCGAAGGGGCACTTCAGTCTGTGATTGCTGGAAGAAGAATTGGAACACTTTTTACCAATCACGCCTATGGGACCAAGTCACCGGAACACATCGCTGAATTAGGTCTGACGTCTTTCAAAATCAACCCACAAATTATTTTGCTGGGGAAAAAATTAACCTTGTCCAACATCCTCGCCACGCTGCCACTAAAATTGCTAGTGATAACTCAAACTTAATTACAAATTGCAATGAAATAACCAAATTAATAATTTAGGAAATTGCTTTTACATTTTAACCGGGTAGCAGGTTCCATTCTACGATGAAGTCTTCAAGCGTATGCTGCATCCAGCTTTTTATCCATATCCATAAATTATTCGAAAAGTATGAATTCCTTCACTATGCAGTGAAATAAAATAATACTTTTGTATTACAGCCAAGGAAGGTGGAAGGCTTTTGCAACATTTGACGGGGTCTCAAAGAGCTAGTATCATTCGTCAGCTTGCGGACCTTCTTATTGCTCGAAAAGCCGACATTATGATCGCTAATGACACGGATATGGCCAATGCCGAGAGGGATAAATTGAGTGCACCAATTCAGGACAGACTCAAATTGACTGATGCGAAAATCCAAAATTTGGCTGCAGGTTAGCATGGAATGACTGAAAACTATATTACAGTGAAACATGTCACTAAGCGACTGTACGATAGAAATGTGACTTTGTGGCATGGGTTTTTTTAGTCTTCTATAGGCGACATAACTTGACATAACGTAGAATCGTGAGAGGCAACAACCTGCCGTATCAGCCAGATCGTCGCTGGGACAATGTTCACTGTATAATCAAAAGTTGGTCAAATCTAATACTGATATCAACCTGTTTAATTTTAAACTTCAGGATTACATCAAATGGCACATCAATCCGAGGATATCGTGGGCAAAGTGGTGAAAAGAACACTTCTAGCGGATGGACTGGAATTACACAAAGTGACTGTACCCATTGGTTTCTTGATGGTTATTTTTGAGGCCAGACCTGATTGTCTTCCTCAGGTCAGTTTTTGGGGCCAAAATTATTATTTGTTACGTAAAGCATAATTCGTTGGGAACAATAGTCCTCCTATTAGTCTCATATCCCTCCATGGCTTAGATTTGCATATTGACCTCATGATCACTGCATCCACTCACTAAAATGGCTCATATTAGCATGGCCACTAAACCAAGGGGTGTCTGGAGACACGCTCCCAAACGCTCCCAAGTACTTCTTCATTGAGTGTCCTACCGAGACCTAACCTTAAAAGATTGTACCTACTTCTTCATAAGATCAAATAACGGCCTTTGTTCATTATTTCAAAAGGAGTAATGAACTGGCAGAAGCAGAAATACCAGAATTTTATGAGAATAGTTATGCCGCTTGAAACTTTGTATTTGAAAATTTTTGTTACGTTGCGAAAAAAATAAATAAATTGTGTATACGTGTATTTTCAACTTGCCAGATTGCATCTTTGGCGATTGCTTCTGCGAACGGATTAGTGTTGAAAGGAGGAACTGAAGCCGTGAATACAAATAATGCTTTGATGTCCCTCGTATCTGAAGCTCTCCTCACTCTTGGCGTTCAGAATTCTATTCAAATGGTAATGATTATTAAAATAAATTAAATTTTAGTCTCATTGATGTGTAGTCAAAGCCTGTTACGTCGTCGGTGACTGAGTGAGTGAGCTTTCAAAGAAACCAAGAGTTAATTACTGGAAGTGAAATTGATATATATGATAATGATGAGGATGAAACAATTAAATTTAACGATGACTATCTGGTTCATTCCAATCCAATCAGGTAACTTCTCGAGAGGATGCGACTGAGATCATCGCACTTGGTGCCGTGGATTTGATTATTCCACGTGGATCCTCAGACCTAGTTAGAAGCGTCAATAAAATTGCCCAAGGGGTCCCCGTCCTGGGTCATGCTGAAGGAATTTGTCATGTTTTTGTAGACTCAGATGCGGACTTGGAGAAGGCACTTCATATCAGTAAGTTACACTTATTTGAGCAAAAATTGAACGATTCAATATCCTTTTAATTAATGTGTCTAATTATCTTATTTTAGTACGTGACTCAAAATGTGGCTATCCTGCGGCTTGCAACGCAACCGAAACCGTTCTTTTCCACCGACAGCTTTTGAGCAAGGGCAACTTCTTCGCAAGACTTTGTGATATGCTCAAGTCGCAAAATGTAAGTATTTCTTTGTTATTTTTTTGAAAAATTAAGTATTTATTTTTTGAAAAAAAAAAGATTAAGATTTGGATTGAATAATTTCAGGTTGAAATATTTGCTGGACCATCACTTTCAAAAGAATTGACATTCAGTCCACCACCGGCCAAATCACTTCGAACAGAATATGGACGCCTAGCTCTCACGATTGAAATTGTCCCAGACGTCCTGGCCGCTATTGAGCACATTAACACTTTCGGGTCAAGTCACACTGACACGATTGTCACGGAAAATGGTAAGAATGGCTTAATTAACAATATCTGAAGATTTTCTTTTTAAAATTCAACAATTCTCATTTCATTTCAGAAAAATCCGCTAGAGAATTCATGAAGAGAGTTGACTCCGCCTGCGTATTCCATAATGCCTCGACCCGATTTGCTGACGGATACCGATTTGGACTTGGAGCCGAAGTTGGAATAAGTACCGGCAAAATCCACGCCAGAGGACCAGTTGGCATTGAAGGACTTTTGACCACAAAATGGATCCTTCATGGCCATGGCCAAGCTGCTTCAGATTTTGGTCCTGGTTTGAAACAATTCAAACACATTGAACTTCCAATCCCAGACACCCCTATTTTTGAAGAAAAAGTTATAGAGAAATCCACATCGTCGAGGACGGAGAGTCCAGATGAAAGAGATGAAAGAGATGTAATGGCAAACTAAAATAAGCTTAGGGTAATAATAGTTTTAATAAACAACGATACCATTAATTTAATCATTTTAATTTAATTCATGGAATAATACCCTCGCGGTATATAAAGTTTTAACTACAAACATTTGTACTTTGACCTTTAATATGTATATACACATGGTTTTCCTCAAGATCGTAAGTTTAAATGTCTTTTCAAAAACCTGTAATTAACAAGGCACAGCGACAAGGAAGATTTTAGCTTATTAACTATCGATTCGAAGAAAAAAGTGCATCGGCAGATCTTGTCGAGGATCTTATTATTTAATCGTCGACTCCGTAATTAGTAACTTTGAATGTGAAAATTAATTTGTACTGTAAAAATTAAACAATAAATCCTCACGTCTTGTAATAAAAATTGTCACCTTATGCAGGTGTAAAACTTCTCTCATGTTACAGCCTCTAGATTTTCTAGTTGTACCAATGCATATGATGAACTCGCAACACGAGCAACGATCAAATGCAAAGCTAAAGAGAAATCATTCTAAGGAGGCCTTACTGAAGTGTTGAAAAGTCTCATTGCAACCCCGGGGGTGTCGAACCGACGAATCTTAATGGCTCAGAATTGGACCAATTACTTCTACCAAATTAAAAAATACACATGCTCAAGCCGATGGGAAAGGGCCATAGTTCACCAATTCATTATTTCGTTCACCGCATTTCGAGTAAATAATCTCCGGCATTTCTATTTAAAAATGAAAATCGACTTTCTCCAAACTATAGCCAAACAATGTCGTAAAAGGCGTATAAAATATAGCAAAAATGTAGCATTGGTGGATTTAAAAAAGATCCATCCTGTCTGCTTTATTCGATAAACCGCTCAAGGAACCCCTTTTTGGTTGTACCTTTATAGCAATTTTTGCTTAATCTCTCGTCAGCGCCGCAACACGCATCGGATTTTCAAGCTCGATCCCCAGATTCTCTATGAAATGCGCATCTCACATTTTGTCTTTATTTCTTGTCTTAACAATAGGTCATTTTTGTGTTGCCTGGCATAGCGTTTTTAGTCAGAACACTTTTCTCTAGATTTGCAGCTATTACACTTGGCTGAAGCATTTTTCAGCTTTTACCTACAACATGTTTACATGTCACACAAGTACAGATATTTTTAGGTAAAGTAACACAACAGAGATTGGAGTTTCGGAGTTTTGTTTAGAATTTGATCCGCGCTCGCACCGCGCGGCGCCTCGTATTGGACCAAATATAAGTTATACTGTACAATACGTCCTGTTTTAACTGTTCCAATGATTTATTAACAATTTCTACGCAGCCCCACGCGCAAAGGAATCCCCGTGGTGCTATGTTAACCAGAACTCCCTTTTAATTTCGATTTCTTTCATCACTGTCAGTGTTATATTTTGGTTTCGATTTCTATGAACTCCAAACAGATCAATTCATCCGTCTGAGTGATACGCACTTTTCTGTATGGCAAAATCATTACAGATTGATTACAAATTACAAATGCGAATATATGTTGTACGTACGTTCTGATTGAAATCACTCAAGTGCAAGGTATGTGTTGAATAATTAAAAGCAAGACACGCGATTTCTTTAATCACGTTTACTTTGACATCTTCTCATGTTGACAAAAACTCTCTCCGCGATGACCTCATCGTATGCTGTTATTGCCCCACGAAGATTAATCTGAAAGCTTATCTGACTGCTATTACCTTATCAAAAACAAAATGTAAGTTCAGTGCTACAGGCGGCCCTTTACATCTTGCTGTGTTGGGCTTCGATCATGGTTGTGTCCATTCTTCAATTTTTAGACATTTTTAAGACATTTCTTAGAATCCTCAGCTAAGTGGAAAACAATAGTTAGTGTTAACAAAATCCTACATACTTTGCAGAACTGAGTTAGTACTCGTGATTCCTGAATTCCTTTTTTATGGTGACAAAGTTGTACCTAAAATACATATACTCCATCTCGGAATCAGACTGAACAGGTTATGTTCTGTAACATTGAAGAAATGACGTATGGATATAATGTTCTTATATGTAGTAGTTACAGATATTAATAGTACTGAATAACTCATGTGTTGAGCGCATGAAGTAATTATTATTCTCTTAACGCTCTTTGATTCTTCTGTCCCAGGAATACTGATCAGACAACGACAAGAATACATGGGATTAACACTAATATCATTATTTCTTATTAGCTGGAAAAAACTAGTCTCGATTCAATGATACTCACCGCACACTGAAATTGTTAAATATTCTAAGGATAAGTTACTTTGGATGTCCAGTTCGTAGTATACGGATTTTGAGTAAAATGTATTAGTAATTTAGTAGTCTCTTCGGTGAACATACAAGGTCCCAAATATTAATTATGTACCTCTTATGCCAAAGTGGTCTCTAAGCAAGGATTAAATGACCAGTGCGAGGAAGCCCTTAAAAATATGCATGGTCTCGCATCTTAGTAAGACAAATTCGTACGCATACAAGGAAATTAACGTAATTTCGAATCATTCGATTCACAATCTCGAAATCAGTTCCTTTGGGATGGGGCGACCAATATCCTGAATGGAGAATGGTTTAAAACAATAATGAAGATGCTAGAATTATACTAGACCTACGTTATTCTTCTGAGTTCGATATCTGTTCATATTTGTTGCGCTGATCGAATTGAACTTCTTTATTTCTACTGTTGTACCGCTATCCATTGAAATCTAAATTTTTTACTTTTTTTGTAAAATGCAATTTGCGGACATTACATTGCTGTAGTGAAGAGAAACTGTCGGACGTCGAGTGTTTAATGGAACTTATTCAGACGGTTGCGGACAAGGCAGAGTCCAAGTTTAATTATCGCTTTGGAGACTAACAAAAAAATCTACAAAACAAAAAATTCTGCTACGTCAGAAGGATGACAGATAAATGCATTCAAGTGCAATGCAACGTGTGACCACATTTGAAAAACATTACATGAACGGACCCGGTATTGTGAATTCTTTATGTCGTTCGTAAAGTCACAAATTTCTCTTACTCAATAAAAATTCAATTGGACTAGAGAAGAGAATTTTAATTAGTTCATTCCAATAAAACCTATGCAGGATACTTTTCTTTTCTTTCTGTTCTATTCTATTCTATTTTCACTACAATATTGATTCGAAAAACTTTCCATTTTTTAAGAATTCGTAGTCGTAACCCTCGGTGAGTCTGTCCACACAGGGCTGACTTCAGTGATTTGCGGCGGTATTAGTTAATGCATATATCAACTACTAAAAGCATAGTCGTTAGAGATTGGCTTGCAATCTACTTGGCCTAGACAATGTATCCCTTGTAGAGGAAGTTTCCAATAGGGAAAACCCTTGTTAACGTCATGTCACGTCACTCAAAACTCAATTTTTAAGAAATTATTATGAGAAAAAGTGAAAAGAGTCTTTTTGTTCTCCATATTTTAGCATGGGATATCCCATGGAACTTTCCACGAAAACTGATCTCCAGATCCTCTTCAAAAACCTAAAGCAAGTTTTTTCTCAGAAAACAGTTGAAATGCCCAGAATACTAAATTGGAAGACGAGAAACGTCACAACTTCGCATTTCTGAATGTATTTCGGCTAGATATGAATTTCAATCAAATATTATAGCACGAAGTATTGATTTCTGGGCCAAAATACATTCAAATATGCAAAGTTATGACACCGTTCATCTTCTAATTTATCATTCTGAATATGTCAACTGTTTTCTGAAAAAATATTATTTTTAAATTTTGAAGAAATTTTGGATCTTGACATCAGTTTTTGGGGAAAGTTCACAAGTTACACTTCGGTGAAAGATAGGAAGTTATTTCATTCGCATAAATGAATCATAGTAATTTATGAGGAGTATAATTTAATCATAAATGATGATATATTTTAGAATTGTCATAATTATTTAGAAATAGCAAACAAAATTACAATTTAGAAGCATTGGATTTGAGTTCTACGAATGCTTTCTCGTTGACCGCGTCTTCGCCCTCCACTAAAAAATTGACCAGGTGATTCGATCTTAAGCAAACACCTGTGAGTATCACTGAATTTCGTTACTACATACGTATGTATCTTTATCTGTTCCTTCTAAATATTATAAGAGTCGTACCTACGTATGTAAGGCAGAATGCGTGTGTGTGTATGGACTCAGTCAGAATATGTAATTACAGAACCCTTTATCCTTAAGCCTGAGTCTAACTTTGACTAATGGCAGTAAGTTATTCATTTGCAGTTTAGGCTTTGAACCATCTTCATTTCTTCTCGTTTGAATCTTATTATTAGAAGCATTCTTCCCCGAATTCTGTGAATAAATCTTCTGTAATTTGTTGAGACTACGTTCGAAACGTCTGTTCGTTGACCTTATTTCAACTGGACTTATTAACCGATTTCATTGCGAAAATTCTTCGACTGGAGTTTGAAACTGGAATAGATAAAGTAGAACAATACATTTTTATAGTTGTCATTTGACATCGATTTTTAATTCATACGCCACATCATAAAAGTGTTATGGGTAAGGAAGAAATTGATATAAACAGTGACTCATCTAATCTAATGAACTGACTTGAAAAGAGACCTGGCTAATGTTAGTGCACCACAGCACCATGATTTACTGACCAATATTTTTCGTCATTATTTCGCTGGTGACAGAACATATGACTACTATACGATAGAGTTCTAAGAGTCACATGGATTCAACCCCTGGAAAGTCAGGACACTTTTGTGGTGAAATCCTCCAAAGAACTTGACGATAATTGCTGTGCTTAAGCGAATTTTTGACTACTCTTGGTGTCTTTAGTTGACTTTTTCTTGCGTTGAGGCTTTAAAATCTGGATACGATCTTACCAGCTAAAAAAGTTTCCTGACATTGTTTTTACTTGCGTTCACGTTGAAAGAAGGTTCGTGTCAGCAAATCTTACTTCACCTTTAACCAAATCAAAAATCCTTTTGAGAGAGGCATTTGAATTAGTTAGCCTACAAAAATGGTCTCAGACAGTCCTGCTAGAGTCCGGTAAGTTGAATATTTATATTATTTTGTAGCCTTCACTTTAGCAACTAAGAATTCAGACTCCTCAATGACAACGTTCTTAGCGCAATACTCTAATTTCGCCAGCACGTTGTGCACACTATTGACACTACGAACGTTTCGTCAGTAAGGTTTGTTTAAATCCACAAGTGTATTTTGCTAGAGCTGGTTTTTTAATGGCATTTAAAAAAGCACTTGATTTAGAGACTGCTATCTCGATTACGACAGAAACATCTATCAGTAACGCTTGGGGCTACTGTCGTCACTCTAATACGTTCACGATTAACACTTTTCCGACTCTATATAACAATCTTAATTATTTTTTTATATATACTGAGAAGTTGACACAAAAATCGTCACGGAATCACATAGAAATACTATGCCTGCCATTTTAAATTAGACTGTAAGATCATCAGCTACATAACTTTTACAATGACTTCAGTTTCCAGCACGTTGGAAAATCATTGAAACCAAGATAATGCCGCCGGGTGATTACTGCCAACAAAAATTATATAGGTCAGACGTATTAGAAGTATGAGGTCTAGGCCGATTGTCCGATAAGAAGCATGTTTGTTTCAGGCCAAAGTAATTCTCAGGACCCCCCCGCCACCGAACGCTAGAAATCCTATACCTAATTATTCAAACCCGGGTGGATTGTAGTCCCGGATACATTTCATAGACTTTGGATCCTAATTATTAATGCGGAAGAAATTATTTTAACTATCAATCAATAGAGATGACCTTAATTAGGTCATTAGTAATCAGTAAGAATTGTTATTATTTATTCTTGCAAATAATGAACATAATGTTTGAGTTTCCGTGTAGCTGTTGACAAAATAAAATAAGTAAGTGCACATGTACGCAGGTAAGGAGTTGAGGCACGGGACACATGTACTGGTGAGTGTCAGAACGTCATTAGATAAAGAAACCAAACACGGAGTCTGCTAATTGATGTTTGAATTAGCATTTGAGATAGATAGAAAAAACTCTTATCCAGTAGCGTCTTGTTTACACGTACCAATTGTAAAAACAAAAATGGAGTACATATTTCCAGTCGGCAATGAACTCCATTAAAATTGAACTAACCCAATATTTGTTTTTCGATTTGGGCTTCTTTGAAGGCAAGTTATAACACAAGTATGTGCGTGTGCACAGAAAGTTAACTTATTAGGAAAAAATTGTGATCTCATTTTCAAACACAGTAGATGCAAAAAACTGGAGTTTCCCAGGTGTATTGTTTATTCCAATACGTTTGTAATTTATTCAAACGATGAGTATGGGCAGCCTACGACAAGCAAATAAAGACTTAGACCTTGTAAATTAATTGTGCCTATGAATGAACGGAAGTGCTAAATTCTGAAAAGTGGTTGTCAGCGGTGTGACGTTGCTTTAGTTAACTCAATTTTTATCCTTAGCTTGCATTGCATTATTGAAAACGAATTATGTGAATTCCTATTTATCATTCAATGTGTATTCTGTCATAATAGTCCATAATTGTTGACCCGAATAACCGGTCAGTCAATTATCAAGTCAGCCATGAGAAGCGCATGAGTAGATGGTTTGCATCATATTTGCGACCTTACGGGTTTTCGTTAAAATCGGAAAGAGAAACCAACCGAAAATAAAACCAAAAAAAGGAAACCCGAAAAACAGAAATTATGGATATAATTATATATTTTGACAATTATTTTCATAAGTTACTGAGTTGTGGTGTTTTATTTCGGAAAATCACTTAAACACACCCTCGGATGAGCTAAAGTTTATCGTAGACTGTTTTCTGAAAGCGTACCGAAACTTCAATTCTGTTATATAATTTTACTTTCTTGAATCAAAAAATTTTTGAATTCCAATTCTCTAGCCTTTGACATGCTTTCATGATTTATTGCTTGAGAGTTGATAGTTATTTTGAAGTCGTAACTTTTAAAGCGCGAAACAGGTAATACGATCGATAAACTTTTAATTTAATAGTGATTGAAAGTAACCTTGAGCTTGGTCTACGTCCACGTGTACTGAAGACGAATTCTCATGGACACCACTCCTGTTTAAAAAAAATACCAAGTTTAATAAACCGTGTTCAAGTTCAATTAAAATATGCGTTTCTATTTTTTGTCCGACTTATGAATCCTTAGTTGGTGTGTGCTCCGAATATGAATGCTCTGAACGAACCAATCGCTCAAATAGACTTTTTTGCAAGAGCTTATTATTATTATCAAATCTATTCATCATTGTATTGTATTGCATTGCGAAGTTGATTTAAATAATTAAGAGGCAATACCTAATTGACTCATCCGTCACGCGTCTGGTTTGTAAAATCTTTTGACGTTACTTAAGTTACATCCAGTCCATGGTAGTTCCCAAAATAAGCATGCGTAATAATATTTGTGTGTTGTATATCCATATTTTTTTTTGACGATTCAAGTGTACATAGAATGCTCAACACAATTTCAACTTCCTACATTTATTTACAATTAAATCGCTGAAAAAATATATATGCTTGTATGAACGGAAAGGACTTACATATTTATATGATTTGTCTTTGGTGGTATTGTTAGCCATAGCGAGAGTGAGAGTTGAAATTGAAATCAAATAAAATCTGCCAGCCTCGCTGTCTTTCTCCCAATTTCAAAACTGAAAGAGATTTTTTTTAATGAATAATGAAGACGGAAAAGGGAAACTGATTTATTTTGAGCTACGCACTGCACTGCACTGCACTGCAAATGACATTTATAAAAATACTACTCATGCTGCCACAACAGTTCTGCCATACATCTTGTGTTAATTATCCAACTCTTATTTTATACTTATAAATTGCTCATGGAAAAATAAATACACACATTATCACGTAAAATTTGTTACAAACGAATGTTCGAATACAATAAAAAGCAAGGAAAATAGCATCGCAGAAAGTTATGAATAACAACCAGAATAAGAGGATAAGGAATGGGAGACGGTAACAGGTTCGAAGCACGGACTTGACAAGAATTTCTTTTTCGACTTTGTTCTTCTTCTGTTCAGAAAAATAACTTCGTTTGTTCAAGTTGTCAGGAAGGAAGACAATCTACAGAATGGTTTTTTAAAAGTAAAAAAAAAACATTCACGTCGTGGGGAATGAGCCCTGCTCAGACCATTATCCCATATGGTATTCCTATGTATTTCTAGACCCAACCGAGCAACGTCGGAAACCTAACCGATTCGACACGATAGTGTGCACCTTACAGGCCAATTGATGAACTTATGCGAGATTGCATGCGTCAGACTTCAATTATTGTTTAGAATTTATTAAATAGAGAGTTTTGGACCTAGCCGAATCCGCAGAAAATTAGCTCGTGGAGAAAGTGCGTAAATTGGTGATGCTAAAATCGGTTTTTACGTCACTTTTTGCTGATACTCATTACGTCGCGAGATTACTATCACAGAAATGTTAGTGATTACCGGATATCAGGATGCTGGACACTTTCTCCGGATTCAGATACCGCATTCTAAAATGGCAGCTTCCAGAGTGGAGTGAACACTTCTTACAAACATTGACGATACTGGAACTCGCCATGTGATCATAATTCGAGTGACATTGAGTGAATCCGCATTAAGGCGTTGCGTAACATGTAACATGTAGCACGTGACGTAACGGCGTGACAGGCACTGAGGTTCCAACAATTATTTTAGTTGATCCGTTTTGTACAGTTGAAGCTTCCCAATATGGCAATGTTAGCGTCCAATGTAGATGTACACGCTAACATTATGCCTTGACTTGGACAATTTATTTTTATTTGACCTATTGTAGTCAACAATAGAACGTATGTACACTGTCCCCTTCAGCTTTCCAACTTTGTTAATTTTACAAATTTAAGATTTAACCTTCAGCTTCAGTAGTCGTATTAGTTGTGTTTGTGTTCTCTTAAACATAGACCTGCCAAACTTAAAGTACAAAGCCAAGATTCTGTCTTTTAAAAATCTAGTTGGCTTGCCGTGCAAGGGAGATCTACTCGGTGTTCAGAATATATTGTACGCTTCTAACGCTCGACACAGTTCCTTTGCATAATTGTAAGATCATATTTTAGCGTAGTTACAAAAATTATGTTACAGTCAGGTTGGAAGTATTGATAAACTCTAAGAATTTATTTTATCAACGCAAACCATCAAATAAAGATCATTAGGACAGTGGTACTCATCCGTAAAAATTATGTTCGGTTTAAGTTAATAAAATTAGCGAGTTGTTTACATTAATGAAATAAATTCTTAGAATTTATCAGTAATTTCAACCAGACCGTAACATAATTTCTCTTAACTACGCCAAAATATGATCAAACAATTATGCGCTTTCTCTGGGACACCCTGTATATTGTATGTGTGTGGAATCTGCACTGTTTTGAGTTTCGTTTACAAATTATACGTATAACGGATATACATGCAACCTAATAGTTCGAATATGAAAAAATATATTATTTCAAAGGGCGATTTTTAACATTTTCAAAATCAGGGACATTAAATAGGTAAATATAGAACGGTCTGAAACATTTGAAGACAACAAAAGTTCCATGACATTATTGTGCTCAATTTGATGGCCCATGAAAGTTAAAATTCATCAGTTAAAATTCTAATTGACTGATTCGTATTGCACTGCGATCCTTGGCTAGAACCTAGCTGTACACTTAATATAGCTTCCCATTGCCCACTAATTGAATGGTTTGTTCAGATTATCAAAATCAGACACACCCGACAGAGGCCTAAAAATTATGAGTTAATCGTTACTGAACTACCCTTGACAGACTTGCAAAATGATCTGCCCACCTGCTAACCTAACCAACCTGTACTAAACTTGTCTTGATAGTCTGATACGATTGAGAATCATTCACCGGAAAGAACAGTGACTCTGTTGTCCTCAATTTCAATTTTTTATTTTTCTAAATAAGAATTTGTGGTTGAGCTGTGACATAATAGAAGTGTCTACAGGAGTGGCGATGAGTATCTGTTTCAATAATAATACATCTGCAGTTAAAGTGTTCTGAGACTTGCATTTAGTTTAGTTTGGGAATGAGAAGGAGGATTGAAAAGAAACAAAGTGATAATGACTTGTGGGAGAAGGCAAGGACGACTTTGGTTTAGTTAACGTCATTTTAATTTCTTAGGATGCGACCGCGGTAGGATTGAGTTTTCTACGTCCACTGCACTGATTGTACTCAATGAAATCAACTGGCCTTCTGTCTATCATTGCAATGCAGGCTACATTCAAAATTAAACGTGTAATAAGCATTTCTAAGCCAAAATGAAGTCAAAAATTTGTGACGCAAGAAGCTTCAATAAAATAGTCATACATTAACTAGAAAATCAAATTCTGGGCTTCCAGAGAAAATTTAGATGCCACCAGCAGTAACAGTAGTAATTCACAATAGGAATAGATGAGTTCTTTGAATTCTTTGGTCACTTTGAAATGTGTTCACCAGATCATAATTTTTTGAATGAGTCGTTACATTCTGCCAGGTAAAAGATCCTAGATCAAAATGCAGAGATAAAAAGAGTGGGTCAAGTGGTCAAGGTCGATGTTTTAAGATTAAGAGTAGTGTTTAGTGAGTAGTTTAAGAAGAAAGAAGTGGTTCTTCCCACCCGCAACAAAAATCTTCGTATGCCTGTCATACCTTTGAAAACATTTTACAGATAACCCATGAAAAAGTACCCCCATTATTTTTCAATGCACGAAGAATTGATTTTGCTGGCCTAAAAAGGGTTGTAAGGATTATATGATGTAATGGGTTTCAAGTGTCGAAACAAAGATTGTCCAGATAAAACTAGATCCTGAATTCCAGCTTCAGAGGCGTCAAAAATTATTACTAATTAACAAGGATCTATTCTGTTTGTATAATAAATATGAACTTTCTGGAAAATCTCCCATGACTCACTTGACGCAAAGAGAGGTGAGGTTAATGGGATTCTACAAGGCTTAAGAATAATTCTTTGACAACCAGCAAAATCTTGAACGATCTCAATTCCTTCAAGTTCACCAAAGTAATTAACAATTGTACGCGTGCGGAAGGATTACGTACGTACTATGCAGGTAGAATCATATGTGCATGGATTGGTTGTGTGTTGTTATGTGATTGAAATTGAAACTTAGATGAGAGAAAGAACTACGTCGTTGAGTAAGGAATTGGGTCAAACAATGTTTGATTGCCACTAAATACCAAATCACATAATAATTGGAGAATTGCATAATAATTTGCCATCAAAACAGGAAAGGGAGTTGAGGAAAACGAGTTTTTTTCTTATTTGGCAGCCATATACGGAACAAGATCGCTTCTGGTTAATTTACTGGTAGGGAAACAATATGCGGAGATTGATTGACTGAAGGTTCTCGCAGTCCACGGTCATTATCAGCCACATGTCATGTTACGTAGACTAAATACTTAAATGTAATTTCTGTTCATTTACAATTTGATTATTTCTCATTCATCTTACAGAAATGTCTTTCCAACAAAATAATTCCAACTTTGTAGACTCCCTGTACGCAATCTGATAAATGTTTCGTGAATGGAGAAGGAGAAGCACTAATAAATGTAGTCAAGAAAACTTAGTTCCGAAGAAAATTAAAGGTAATTACTAAGCCTTAATCGGTTCACGGGAGAAATCAATTTGGACCGCGCTTTCTTAAGACACCCGAAGCTCATGCGCATTTTAATACATAGTGGACCAAAACCAATTGTGTACAATTCGTTATAACTTCTTTCATTTTAACAAAATCGAAAATGTGATATACCAGCCATTTTATTCAGAATTAACTTGAGCATCTAATGAGCCATGTCTGCTCATTAGACAGATCGCGTATCCTGTGATGCGTAAAATACGTTTTCTCAACAAAAATAACATGGCGGCAAATATAAGAAGGAACTCCCCCAATATTTTGCACAGACCTACTCCATGACTCCCTGCAAATTGCTTGTACGAATATCAGAGATAGAGATGCCACTAGTCGGCACATGTTTTACAACCAGACACTTTGACCTCTAGCACCTCTAATACTCTTGGTTAATTGTTCACGGAGTCGAGGAGAAGCAGTGTGCAAAGTTCGAGACCATTCGGAAGTGGTGCCCATGTCAACCTCCGGCGACCCTTAGCGGTGCCCCTGGAATTTTTATCAACTTGATCCCAATTTAAACATTGTTCAGGAGGTCAACGACTAACTCCGTACACAATTTGGGGTCAATCGCTCTTAGGAGGTTTCTTGCATTTGGCGCCATGTTGTTTTGCAGACAAACCGCGCTGTGGTCCACTGTGCTACAAGCAGGCAATCCAGCTTTGTTACTTCTTTGGGTTTTCTAGCGCTCGGACGGACGAAGTTCGAGTCAATGCTGTCAAAAGGTGCGTCTTCACCGGACTTCTATTTTTCTATTAGGAATGGCTTCTGTAAGCCAAATTATGGAAAGCAGTCTAACTTCGACGAGAGCTTACACAGGTGTTTCACCTTACCTTACAAAGATCTGATAATGAAAGTATTTTTCATCTCGACTTACACCGATTGATTCAAATAAATCGATGGATAGTAGATTTTCTTGCATAACCGAATAAGAATGAGAATAGCTGAAGCATTCAGAAAAATTGGATATCAAGTATCGGAGGAAGTGCATTGT
>JAQFYE010000559.1:0-33471 GCA_034694305.1 Protaphorura glebata
ACAATGTGAAGCAGTTATAATCGCGAAGGGAGGTCCGACCAAATATTAGTGAAAAAAATATTTCAAATTTCTACTCGGCTATTATGATTTAAAATCAAAATTATGTAATCGTATGTTTACTTTTGTCCCAACAAATTGTGCGGATTCGCAAATTTTCAATTATGACAACCACAAAAATTAAATTAGAAAATTTTTAGTTATATGCGTTTTTTCGGCATGAAATAGGCTTTCCAACGATATATTACCCTAAGCGGTACGTTGAAAACTGACGGAGATATTCCTGTTTCAAGACGAATGTGCCTATCGTATGTTTACTTTAGTCGCATACTGTATCTCAGCGGGGTCGGGCTCGGGGTCATGTATTTTAGACTTTACTTTTCATGTTTACTTTAACAGCAATAAAATCATAAACCTTGATTGCCTGGTGCATAAGGCACATTTCATTTCCAATTCTCATCCAATTAGGTTTGAGTGAAAGGATCACGGTGTCTTACCTCTTTCGCCTTGTAAAGTGATATTTGATTTGATTTTGATTATTTTTGTAATGTAATACTAATGCAGGACTCTGTAAATAAATATTGACAAATAGTCTGATAGTTGAAAGTCATTACACAAACATGTTTTATCAGTCAAATTTTATATTGCTGGCTCAAAAGTTCTATCTATTAAATAATGTATTTATTAAGAGGAATTTCAACAATCAGTCAAAGTTTGAGCGTTGTTG
Source organism: Protaphorura glebata (assembly GCA_034694305.1). Taxonomy (NCBI): domain Eukaryota; kingdom Metazoa; phylum Arthropoda; class Collembola; order Poduromorpha; family Onychiuridae; genus Protaphorura; species Protaphorura glebata. The sequence goes on from JAQFYE010000559.1 coordinate 725, forward strand.
GCTGACCCTAAAACGCCTTTGTCAGTTTGCGAAGTATATACACGAATTCCGACTACTTTAATTGATTTGATTGATCTTTCGGCTCTAATATAATAGTAAGTAAAACTGTAGTCACGTATAAAATGGAAATGAAGCGCTTTTTACAATAATTTCTTAAACTATGTAACCAATCCGTCTTTTTTATGCCGTTTCTTGGCCGAATCGCTAAGAATTTCAAGAAATTTGCTTAATTGATTAGGAACTTGATACTTTGTTTAATTTATTAAATTCGAATAGGCACCAGAGTCCAGGCTATACATTTTCGACAGAATCTTGGGGAGAATGGTTCTCTCGTCTCCTGGATTATGTTCATAGTCCGAAACCCCCCTGTCTCAGGTCACCCTGAGACCTTTCGTCAATTTGAAGTTTTGGGGGGTCAAATTGACCCTCTTTGGGGGTCTATAGACCCTCAATGCATGCTCAGTACATTGGGGGGGGGGGGATTTGACCCTCCCTCGCGAGACCCCCTCGTCGACCCGGGTAGGTTTCGGTCTATGATTATATTTCGGCATTTCGAAGTTAAACGCTTCACGCGTGTACTTACTACTTACTAGTATGATTATAGAAAACATTTTACGAGAGACACCGTACTACAATTTGCCGGTAGAAGACGAAGACAACCCGAAATCTGGTGTAATTCCTGGGTTTCTGCAATATTTAGCGATTTCAAGAAGAAATTGTAATGTTAATTGTAATTGTAATTGAAAATGTAAATTAATTTTATAGTTTTTCCCATTGCAGTAAGATAAAGCGGTCAATGGTCGCGTGTTCGTCTCAATTTCTGCCATTTGGCATTCTGTAAAGTTGATGCATGCTAGTGTTATAGTATTTATTTTGTATGTACATCTGGCTTCCTCTTGACATTGCGAAAATGAAATAAGGATGATCGTGAGAAGTGGCTTTGTTAGTCAATTTATACTTTATTTTGCTAATAGAAATCCTAGAAATGTAAAGAAAAGGAACGGACGTGGACATGTCTCTTTCTCAGACTACGTACTTACAATTCCTTATTTATTCACGACCTATTTTGTCAATAAAATTCCCAATGACCAGTCCATGTTTGTTTGTCCTCGTCGTCAGTTGTTTAACCTAACGTAATGCCAGTTTGTTATTTGTTTGCGGTTTGGATGAGTGTCATTCACACTCATTCTGTCCGACTTCCGGTTAATTGGAGTTTGTCTCAGTTTGAGTGTGACGGAGGTATTGCTTACGAAAAAAAACGCACAAATTAGATCGTCACACGTACATACTCCGAAACCTCGATGATTTTGAAGGGGGTCAAGTCTGGGGGGTCAATCGCCCTCCCTTTATTGCCCTCCATTTGGGGGTTATATTGACCCCCCGAAAAGGGGTCAGTTTGACCCCCCAAACCATACTTTCTTGAGGGGGTCTACGGGTAGTCAACAGCATTGAGGTTTCGGAGTATGCACACGTAGAATTAGTCAGTCGTGCAGTTTTATCCACATTAGTGCTAGCTATTTGTTGCCGAAACTTTCGTTCAAGAAACGTAAAAGATTTATCGCTGATCTGCGGTTTGGAATATCGATGGATTGGAATTTGTACCTGCTAACAAATCTGTGAAGTTCTGCCTAGGACAATAATTGATGACGTGAACTCTCGAGTTACTTTTCGAGTCGATATTATGGGCTTTGCATTAAAAGTAAAGTAGGCAAAATTGCGATCGTTAAAATGTTCCTCTCATCATCAGTGATTATTATGACAAACTTTAATCGCAGCTTTATAATCGTGAGATGACTCGGATTTTCTTTAATCCAAATCCAACCGGTTGAATAACTTATTCAGTTAAAAGCCCAATCTTTCATCAATCATGAAGTAAGTTTTTTAAAATGTTGGTCTATCATCAATCCCGGCTAATTAGTTACATCTACTTGATATGATTGGATTGAATAAAGTTCAAGTCAATTGTCTTCCTGCTGGTCAAATCTCATTTACTGTTTGTTCGCTCTTTCAAAGCCCAGGCCCTGGGCCAGGGTTGGAAATTTGGCATTCAGTAGGTAGTATTAAATATTCATGAAATTTTTATGTGGCCTTGTCCTTGTTTTACGCTCTGAGGAATTCAAATGAATGTTTTCTTCATTTAATATTCATTTCGGTAATCATTTATTAATTCAAATTTTTACGTAGAACCAGCTTCAGCTTCAACATCAAAGCAGGTCGAAATGTGGCATAAAGTATTTATCATAAAATTCACTAGGTTTCTGTGTCCTGTCCACAGGGTGCAGACAGGTGATCATCCAACTGACATGTAATTCGTGATGATCCTCCTCCGATTTAATCTTGGCAATAGTAGTTTTTGGATTTTTGCGTAGTGATCTTGGTTGGTCACTCACACACTTCGACTTCACTTGTGTATTCAATGTCCAAAGAACAAAACCTCCAATTTCTAAATGGCATAATGAGATTCAGATTTTATGTTTCGTGCGTCCACTTGTATCCAATCAAATGAGAACTAATGTCTGAGGAAAATTGCAATCATAACTCATAATTAGGTATAGGCGTATTTAATGTAGTTAGTTTCCTTTGTGGAATATATTTTATGATGAGGGTTGCAAATATGCGCTTTTTCCTTTCTTGTCAGAGTCGGAGTCAGATAATTTTTTATTAATGGCATAATGCTTCATAGCCCAAACAGTTCAGTATAATAACGAAATAAAATTGTCATTGTACCGAATATTGGCTCATAGGTACGTCCGAAGAAACTTGACAAATTCGACGCTTTGGAGATTTTTGCCCAGATTAAAGCTGACAATCCCTGTCTAATTTGCATTCCGATTAGGTATTCGATCCATTCTTCCTTAAGAACTTGATCACACCGCTAAAATCTTACATTTACATTGCATGCCAATAAGGTTAATGGTGTAATACACGGCTACACAAGACAATTTTTAAAATTAATATTTGCGACCCTGCAAATTCGTGATGGGCCGTTTTGGTTGTACATTTATGACACTCGATATTACGGTAGTAAATTAGCATGCAATGTAAGATTTTTGTGATGTGAACCCGTCCGTTTGAATCCTCTTTCCGTGTTGTTGTTGGTGTCTCATAAGAAGAAGTCTGCTTTTGCCGACTGAATACCAATCAGGAGGGAATGAATGAGATTTTGGTGGTATTAACTCACATACTTTAATGTTCTTGGGGTATTATGCGTGTTTCACACTACCATCTTAATGCCGGTTTAAAACTCGTCACGGTAGTATTCGTATTCGAAGTAAAACGTGATGTGATGTGATGTGATGCAAAAATTCTAACAATCAATCTTTACACAGGGAAGGGAACAAAAGACACAATGTGGTTTAATGTGGGTTCCATACAATAATTTTGAGGTAACATTTTATTTAATCCAACGCCATTTGTTTTCTGGGTGTCCAAGAACCAAGAGTCGAGTGAGGGCAAAGGCTGTGGCTGTGTCAGTTTCGTTAGCTTTTTTTCTTCAAGGATATTTGTGTTTTTTATTTTGTTTTTGGGAAGCGTGGACGTAATGAAATAGGTGTCACAATTTTTTTTGGGAGAGAAGTGTCTGAATGATTTGGGAAAGAAGGAAATGATTGATTGAGGACAAAATTGGCCGAGGTCACAATGTCAGTGGATACGTGGGATGGTGACAGTGACTGTGGAAGTGGAGGAAATAATCATACGGATTTATTCTCACCATATAGTGACAGTAGTGACGATGAAGTTTTTGAAGAATATGACAATGATGCTTTTCAAACGTAAACAATTAGTCTCAAATATGTTTATATGTCACGAGGAACGATTTTTGTACATAATTCGCCACGTTTTTTTGAAATAATCATTTGCAAGCATAGGAAGGTTTCATCGGCATATAAAATTGTTTTCAAAAAATTAGCTTCCAATCGGCTACACCTGGAAGGTCACGATTATAATGTGTGAAATATTTCTAGGAATGAGCCAAATTATTATTCACCGACAAATCCGAATCCCTCATACATGATTTGACATTTTTCTTGCGCGGTTGAACCTTGAATATTGAGTTTCACTCAAAATTGAGTATTCCTGTCAATTGTATGACCGGGTTTCCCGTTTCATAATTGTTCTCTGGAAGAGTAAATAGAGTAAATAGCAGAAGGAGAAATCTTTAGGGCCGAATTAGTCCGACTGTGCGATAAATAACTTAAATTTTATGTTGTAGTAGAATTGTTTTTTTCTTGTTACTCCGTTTCTGGCTTGTGCACTAATTAGTTTGTATTTTGTTTATTCCACAGTTGTTTCGAAATGTCCGGAGTCGTGGACATATATGGAACCACTCCGAGGTTGGGGCGCCGTTCCATGGCTCTTGCGGATATTGACCCAAAATATGTCTCACAGGTGGGTAATACTTTTTTTTTATCTAATCCAGATCCACGATCATGATTATTTTTACGTTCGTAGAGCCTAGTTTGAAAGAATGCCAGTGGTTTGATAATCAAGGACGAGTATAGATGAGTTAGAGTGGACATAAATAGATGCAGAAAGAAACCACAATATTGAATTCGTCATTCGTCATTTTTTTGCTCTATAGAATTAGAATATTTTTTGGTCCATTCCTTGTAGTTTGTCATGTAATCCGAAATTTTACTATGTATTGAATTGAATGATAGAATCTGAAATATTCGATTTTTAAAAACTATATTGAACTAGTGCCAGAAGTGGTTGCATTTTTCTGAATTTGTTTATACTTGCATGCCCTCTGAAAAATAGGGTTATTTGCAAGTGTCATAAAGGAAGGAGTCGATTTGTTTAGTGTTTGTTCATTTCATATTTCAGTTATAGTTAATGTTAGGAAAAATCTTCACGTACTCTGGTATTTGCACTGATTGACTTATATTCCAGCCAACGCATAAGATAGAATTTACAGAAATAGCCTTGCGTTTTTTTGACATTTCAATTTCAATGTAATTCGCTGCAGAAACTACTACAGAAATTATCAGGCAGCAGGCGGGTACGCTAAGATAACATGAATTCTTCAATGTTATTTTTAACCGTTTCCGAGTTGCGATCTACTGATATCATTAAAACCTAGACCTTGTTTTAAGTAGAAGAACGAAAACGTAATTGTTCTGGAATTCCAATCACGACGAACCCGAACCCGTTAAACTTAAGAACCGAGAACCCTTTCCTTTCATAGTGGTGGAAGTGGAAAACGCCATTTTAAGAATTATTTCAATCAGTGAACATCCACAGACAGAAGACTTCCGACAATTGTATAGCTTCTCTGCACAAAAGATAGATGAGATATTTTTAAACATGACACAAGTGACAGAGAAGGGAAAAAAGAGATTTTGACTGTGTTAGATTTGTATATGAAAAGACAGGAGAGATGAAGAGAAGCTACTTCTTCATCCCCTCCCCTTGGAATTAGAATTAGTCACGTTGTGTTATTTCAACCAAACCAAGTTTTTTTTATGGAAAAAACCTCCTTTGTTGTAAAATATAAACTGTAAATGCTGTCAAGGAGTTTCAATGTAGAAGGATTATAATTTTGAAATATTTTTCTCGGAATCCTAAAATCCCAGTAAACCAGATTTTGTTTGAAACAAATTGTCGGGATTTTTTTCCAATTTGAGAATATGAGTCACACAAATTTATCTATTCTTGGCCCGGAATGAGAGACAGCGAGAAATTAGTAACCATAAATAAACCCTTCGAAAAAAAAGGTTAGAAAAATTACAAGTCATAACATACCGGGTGATATTGTGATACGTAATATTTCAGACGTCTAATTACTGTCGAACGCAGCGGTACCAAAAATGTTCAGGTTGCGAGGTGCCGCTAGAATAGTACAAAACGTACGTATCAGACTTCGTAACTTTTAGCGTCGACAGCTATCATGAGCGAATTATGGCTGAACAGTGAAAATCGGTTGTGTGTGGTGTTATTGATTAGTCGATAGTACCCGAAAAGGAATTGTTGAGAAAATGCAGTAAACCTATATAGTTTTGTCGTATATATTTTGAATTCATGAAAGATTATAAAAGAAATTCGCTTTTGGAGAGGGTCCCACCGAATTGATGACCAAATTGGTAATCAATTCGGTTGGACAGCATATCGGTCAGACCAAAATGCTTTCGATTTTCGAACTTATCAAATTGCGTCATTTTTTAGTTTTGAGCCTTCTTATTTTGGCGGTGAAGCGTCAATTTTCACACGGTGAACAGTGATAAAAAATTAACTATCTACGTGTGGTCCTAAATTTTTGAAGGTTTGGACAAAATGTCATATTGCTCAAAGAGTTTCAGGACGCATCTTACATAGTTCCCGTTTTAGATCCACGCAGAAGTTCCTTTGGGTAGAAATATTCACCCATTCGTAGAATATAATTCTAAGTAACTATGAAAGAGTCTCTCCAAGTGGAACGCATGTGTCCAAAAATTAAAATCGGGTTCACAAGATGGTTTGTGTACAAGCAAAGCAGAACCATAAATCACCATACTTAACTCTAAAGTAAATTAGGTTAATGCTAATTACCAAGCATTATCACTGTTTTCCATGCAGTTAACTTGCAGAGGAACAAGCATCGTTAAGTAAATGTAAATGAATTACCTCATTCCTTTATGTTCAACGGCATAACACTAGACTAGACTAAACTAGACTTACGAACCACAACCGTAAATTATTGTTCCTGCTTTGCAATTTGGACAGTGTAATATTGCGTGTCTGGTCGTCAGATTCAGTGACAGGGCCAAGGTGAGGTCGATACGCTTTGTTGTGTCCGGTAGATGTACTTGAGCATATTTTAATTAAAAGTAATTTTTAATTAGATAAAATGTAATATATTAACGTTTGGCTCCATAAATTTTACGAGATCACTCGTTCTGTCACCGTTCCGTGGGATTCGCCTGAACTTTTTCGTGGGTCGAACTCGAACGTCGAACTACTGATCTTTAAAATCTTGAGCACGGTTTGTAAAGGACCGGAAAAGTGAATGTTGAAAAATCTTTGGTGCCCGTACGGAGGTTCAAAAATTAGTAGATAGACTATTACTTCAGTTTCAGCTAATTTATCTCGAATAATTATGATTATTGAAAAGTCATAATGACAAAAGTCATGCCTTCTTGCCTCGCTATATTGGAGGTTCGATTTAGCGGGCAGTCAAATAGCCCCTGCCAGCTGTGAAGAATTTTTCATCTATTATTGGAGGCGATTATTCTGCCACCACGGTTACCTTCCCTAGGCCGAATTACAACTATTATTTTCTAAGAATACGCGGACATACATACATAACGACCATGCGTGCATTTCGTTCCTGTGAATGAATGTTAATTAATGGGAGACTTACCTATTTATGTATGGTTTTATTGCCATAAAAATATACATTTCAGAGGAGAAATTCGGTACTTCCACAGCTAACCTAGTTTGACCCGTTGAACTCGTTTTGTCGAAGAATGGTTGATGGCTGGGTTAAAATTAAGATATTTTTAGTGTAGTTTACGTTAGCTTTTCATGTCTCAGGGGTTAAGGCTAATAATAGTGCAAAATGAACAAAAGTACTATATTGACGGAGTGCATCAACATTAGCATGAGAATAGTTATGGGAGGTAGTAACAGTAAGCTTAGGTTAATATTGTCTTGTAAAAGAAGGAAGGACTGAAAATTGTAAGTTAAGTACAGGGAAGAAGATGTATAATAATAAAAACACCGTTATTTTTGGCAATAATGTGTTCACGACGATGAAGAAAAGAAGTACCTTATTTTATTTTATGTACTACGGGTAATGTCAGTTTTTAGTTTGTCTTGTCTTTCTTGAGGTCATTGTTGTTAAGATTGGCTCTGACTCCGCCCTTTACTTCAATGGATGGTTGGATGGAGTCACTCGAGTCGGTTTGTGTCTCTTTTCCTATGTGCCGATTTGAATAAGAAACGAAGATTTTGCAAATTGCGAACTTTCATTTCAGTCTCACTAGATTGACTTTGAAATGAAATAGGAAGGAAGACGACGATGCACCCAAGTGGAAATTTTTATTCAAACCCCGAAAATTGGTGGAAAATACGTAGATAGATAGATTTTTTTGGGTGTGGGCCTTTGGGAATGACATGTGCAGAAAATGAGTTCAATTTTAGTGTAATCGTAATGGACGTTGTAGTTGTATTTCTCTTATCAGCGGGCTCTTCTGATGGCTGTTATGGTTAATTAGTTTTTTTAGTCTAGTCTCTCATTGTTAATCAGGTAGCAATAGCGGTAGTCGCAGTTTCATTTCATACGACTTTTGTGTTTCGGTTACGGTTACGGTAACTTGAGCAAAATAATAGAATTTTACAAAAGGGTTGGAGTGGTGCAGTGGTATCTGGTATCTAATAATAATTAATTGTGATCCACTGATTAATCCAGGCAAGGAAGGATAAAGTAATTTATTATAAATCTCCCTAAGGCTAAACATGAAATTCATGAATTCCGTTCCAAGTTTTGTTTTTATTTTTTTGATCGTGCGTGCGTAGGAACGACTTTGACTTCCTGAAACTTGTCTTGAGAGTTTTAAGACTAGACTGTCATGGCCAAGAATTTTTGTCAAACAAGAACAAGAGCAAGATCAAGATTATAGTTAGACTTAGATTTGTAGTCTAGTTTTTTATATAGTTTATGATACGAATGTAGATCGTGATATGCAATGAGATTAAGAAAGTTTTGTGATCAATTGTCACAGACACAAATCATTTCGTTCCGTGCAGCCGCAGTCATTCATTCATTCATTATAATTGCGTAGGATGAGGATTATAGAAGTGTCAAGTCGGTTTCGTTTCAGTTTTGAGGATAAGTGCAAGTAATCTGTTTGAAAATATTACTGGGCGGGGTTGACGGTGACGGTGAGTCATACTCGTTCGTTATCAGTGTTTATCACGGTTTTGTCAATATTGTAGTGGACTCGATAATTTTGGGTCATGTATTTGTAGTAAGGTGTGAATTGTGAAAGAAAAGGTGCCGAAATGTTGAGAAAGGCAAAGATTAGGAATTTTTATGGTAGCTCCTTCTCAAGTTTTCTTCAGGTAACCAATTGTTTACGCCTTACAAATCTGTCAGCACTGTTTGGGTACTGGTCTTTTTTATTTTCAAAAGAACTGATGAATGGTTAGAAATAATTCACCCCTTGGGTTGAGAAATATCGGTTTTAAGTCAGTAGGAGGTGAATTCTGGGTTGGGTGGTTTTTCCCTCGTAGAAATAGTCGATAAGCCATCATTTGACTAGGAATATGTTATTACGGAATTCTGTCATGCCATAACTCAGGATTGATAACGAGTCCAGATCATAACACCGAGAGTTCTTTTTCTTTTGATGTAGCATTTACGCCGTTTTTAGTTTTTAGGTAAGTCTCAGTTTTTTACTTTTCTTCGAAATCAGTTCTGGTTTAATTAATACTCGGGCTCAGGGTTAACACTGACAGTATAAAAATTAAAATCAGTTTTAACCATGTGAGCTTGAACTCAGCCCGACAACGGTAAGGTGCCGGTTGTGAATGGTGAATTTAATGGTCTTTTAAGGGTCATACAGGATTAGTATTAAATATTGTTGTGAATGACTGGTTGAATTATGAACCCTGAAGCTTAACTGTTATCCATAGAAATAAAACATGATTCATCCTTCCAAAAAAATACATATATTTAACTTGCTAACTCTTTTTTCGTGCAGAGCGGGATTTGGGAAGCATCCGAAGTGGAAACATCACGAGGAAGTATTCGTATTCAACACTTGACAGCCGTATCAGCTGGACCACGACCGCTGAGTTGTAGTGTCACTTCCGGCTCTTCTGTTGGTCCCTTGAGTCATAATCCAAGATTCCCAAAATTGGAAGAGTGTGCTCATTTTCATTATGATGTTCTGGAACTTCCTGTCCTCAAGGTAATAAAAAAATTTCTGACCTTTTGTAATTGTCATAAGCATGTGTTTGTGATAGGTTTCGCTGGCAATCGATTTCGGCTTCTCTGGTTCAGATATAGGATTTTATGCGTAAAACCGACGCTGGCATATATCAGATCAAAATATAAGCTGGTCTTACATTTCTGCATTTGAGTCAGAGTCATAGACCCCGAACTGTTCGTTCGTTTACGTTATTTTGGATATTTTTTGTGTTTAACCGAATTCGAGCAGACGATGTTCCGGTGCGTTTCTGTACAGATTTTTTTTCCTTACATACCCGATTCCGATTTTTGAAAGGACCACGCCCAGAAACTCGAACCAAATACAACCTGTAAATTAATTGCAGCAAATTCAACCAGAAGTCGTGGTCTGGAATTTCAGTTTGAGCACAACCTTTTAAGAGCATAAAATAGTACAGAAAATCCGCACACGCAATTTCTTTTGTATTTGTATCAAATTGTACACCCATTCACCCATTGTATTGATTTGATGATGAATGCTTTCCGCCTTTGTTCCTTGGGGTTTGTCTATAACCTCGTTTATGCTTTATTGAATGGATATTTGTTTTAAATTGACACTTGTCTGTGATGTGAGTTCCATAGTATTGACCTTAAATTATTTAAGGTGAAGGATTTGGACTTGAAATGGGGAAAAATGGGAGTTACTCGTTCCTTCCCTTCCTTTGATATGAAACGAGTTTAATAAAGTGCCAGTGCAAATGCAAACGACTTACTTCGCTTCAGATAAGAAAAGATAAGTTGTTGTGAGAGGGATAATGATAACAAAGTACAAGACGTACAAGAGATAGTATTTGAATGTAAAATTCAGTTAGATTTTTGGGATTAGTCGATTTGAGTGATGATTCGTTTCCATTTGGCCTGATGCTGGTACCCAGAGAAGTTGGAGAAAACTTTGGTAGAATATTTTGGAAGTTTCTGGCTGTTAGCTGAATGACAACTGCACACGTTTAATTGAAATTATGGTGGCGTTGGATTACGCTGAATTTATTATAGGTTTTAGCGCTTGATCTCCTAAAAAAACTTTTGTGAAGGTCCTACCCTGAAAAGTCTAACTATTTCACAGCTATGAGTACAGAGGGTTGGTGACAAGTTCCTCGCCGTAGTCGCGGCATACTTAACATTAACATCTTGTTTTTCTATCGGCCAAATTGTTAGAATTCTTGGGGTAGAACTTTCACAAAAGTTGGTTAGACGGCCAAGGGCTGCAACATATCAGGAATTCAGGGAATTCCAACGGTCCCGTAATTTCCATTAGATGTGTACGGGATTTTTTTGGAATGTATTCCTGCACGATACGATACACCTTGAAAGTTTAACCGATTATGACTTCACATGCAACTTTCGTCCCTCGTCAGAAATTTTTGCACAGCATGGTGGTGTTTTGGCTAGGGCTAATCACTGAAAGAAATGTTGTTCTTTTGCGATTTTACCATTCCGTCTGTCGTTTGTGTTTTAGCTCATACATTAGAATTATAACTCTACCCACCATGTGCGGATTGTCGAATGTTGACTACTTTTTGGCTTTGGCAACTTCAGCATTTGACTTAACTAGAAAGTCGGTACACACGAGTAGCAGATCCCCTGAAGTACAGTTAGTTGCCAATTGCCATTGGTTTACAATTAACAATGTGCTGGGTTAGTGAGTAAGTTGCATGGTGTTATGTTGGTATCAAAAAGTTGCCCAAAAAGATAATAATGTGGAAAGAGTATGGGAAAAGTAGTCTGATATGTCTTGTGAGTTGTTTACGGCCAAGCAGGTAGTTGTATCTCTAGATTGAGTTGATTTGAGTTGTTCTACATGATGAATTTTTTCTTGTTCTGATTCTTGATCTTTTGTTTTTACTTTCTTCCACCGGTGGATATTTACATTTACATATTATTTATTTTGCTCCCCTACCTTGTAGCAATTGTGATAGTAGCTTCTGTAGATCTTTTCGCGTTTTGTATGTTGCGGTCCATTTGTTATATTTGTTGTGTTAATTGATTTCCATCCCTAATATCTTAGTTGAGCCGATCGAAATTGAAAGATTCTAATGCAAAAAATTAGGTGAATTTTGAACCAAAATAGGAGAGTTGGAGACTTTCCCTCGTAGAAATAGACGATAAGCCATTATTTGACCTAAGAACGTCTTATTATTTTTTATTAGTATTTTTTCTAGCATTTTTGAAGATATAGACATGTATGTATATTAGGGAGAATGTGTAGGGGAACAATGAGGTACTGTCAAGCATTTCAAACCATGCCGACTAAGCCGACAATAGGCCATAGACATGTAGAATGTGAAATATCACAAACTTAATTTTTAATGCGTATATTCTCGGATTTTTCCGGATTGCTAGGTGATAGCCATTACCAATGCACTTTACCGTAACTCATAGCATTGCATAGCACAGTTGACTTAGTCAAGATTCGAAGCCTAAAATCATGGAAATTTATTAGGCTGTTTGCAAACGGACTGAACTAAATGTACTTGGACTGCAACATAAGCAATATTATTTTGCTTTTGAGGTATCATACATGTGCACATAGCGCGTATCAACTCCAGGGAATTGCATTTTGCAATTGCAATGAAATCCAACCCATCTCATCCCAGCTGTGCTGTACAACAATGCACAGTTTTCATTTTTCTTTTTGATTGTTGCTATTCACGTATGCTGAGATATGCTTTGGTTAGTGAGCTAAGGTGTGACTCAGGTGTGATGGATGATTCTTACAAGTAAGTCAGAAGACGTATGTAATTGTTCTCAGCTTTCTTTCCTAGTCAAACCAATTTCACTCACCACGAGTCGAGTCTATGTCTGTCTTGTAGAACAGATACAAGACGTTGACGACGACGAAATCTGTAAAGGATTTAAATTTAAATAAAAATTCTACTTCTACTACATTTGCAACATAAAGTAAAGTAGTTTTTTTTTTATTCTAATGTTGTATTGTTGGTTTTTACCACATCTGTTCTGTTTTGTTTCGGTTGGATTGAATTGAAACAATCAGACCTTGACGACAACACCCGTTTGCACGCAAAAGGTGCGTTTAGATTCTACGGAATTTTGTGTAATGTGCGTGTGGAAGTGTCTTCAGTCTGAGTGAGTGATTAAAATAATACTTGGTTTGTCAAAAGGAAATTTCTGTAAAAATGTTTGAGTGGGATATAATAATAATAATAAAAATATAATATAGCGGAAAATTGTGAGAAAGAAGCGAATTCGAGTAACTGTGTTTTTGCACGGTTCCGAAGAAAGTGTGTAAAGTCTGTGTTTATGAAAATTGCTATGAAAATGTAGCAAAGAAGCAGCGATTTTGCGGAGGAATTTTTTGGAGTATATCCACTGATGATATTCGTGTAATTGGTCCGGGGTTTGTGACCTGAAGAAGTTTGGTACTTCTGATTTCTAGGAAATTACGGAACTAATACATAGACTACTTTAATCTGATTTAAATGCTTACTCGATATGATGTAAAAGTTTGAATACGTTAACAAAGTGAATTTTTTGTCCGAATGCGTATTAAATTCATACTTTCCATCGAAAATCTGAATCGATACAGTAAAAATGAATGAATAAAGGAAATGTTATAAAGAAAAGTGTCCCTGGTCTACAAAAGGCGATGCAGTACGGAAATTATTATCAACCTGACCAAACCTGACCCATAACTAGAAAAAACCGATGACGTTATTCTGTTGTACTTGCTAGAGATAACCGGGTCATGTATTTTCTACGCCAATTTATTCGAATATCCGAATGTAACGATTGTACGTTAGACCGGATGATGTTTTCGGATTGTGTTAGGATCCGATGCACACTGCATGTCATCGATAAAAGCCAAAATCGGTTAAAACTAGTTCTAAATAGTAAATCTCTGGATAAAATTATTGTGAGTTAAGACCGAACCTAACGTAACCTCACATGTATTGACATAACCGCCGTCAAGGGTAGAAGTGGAATTTCGTTCACCAGAATTTCTCCATCTCCCATCTACTTCCGGATTTTCTGTGACTTCGTTTCAAATATTTCTGTTTAATGCATACTTACATCCTAATACTCGAATTACAACACTCGTTGAAAATTTGATGGCTCGGATTCTCCGAATATCACTTAGGGAAACTAAGGATTCCGGCAGTAATGAGCCCGGATCAGCCGGATAGTAGTTTCCGGCTTCGCTAGAAAAAATCGCCATCCTAATTTTGTTGTTCCAAAATGAAGATTCTTAGTTGCGTGGAACGGAGTAGAATTATTTGTGTCATCTCATCCTTAGTATTACATTACGCGTTGATATTAAGAGACCAAATATAATTACTTTATTTGTAACAATTTTTTTCTTTTATTTGATTTTCCAGTTAACACTTCGAAGTGAAGAGCCATTTAAATGTGCTGGAAATGGGAATGGAGATGAAGTTGGAGAGAAATACACATTTTCAATTGAGGTAAGTGTGTGAAATTAAATGAAAGTCGGGCAAAGTGTTTTATTTGATGAGAGGAGAGTTTTTGACTTGGGGTCGAAGGGAATGAGAATTAGAATGAGAATGTGGCGTGTGTTTGTGTACAAAGGGTGATTTTGCAATTTACATTTTGTACATTGCGTGTATGCGTGCGTGTAAGCTAAGTACTTTTTGACTGAACATACTTGGCCAGGCCACGCATCGACGCATCGCATCAGCTCCTAAAGAAACTTGTTTGATTGAAACCAGATGTATCGAATTGAATTGATTAAAAGTGTGACAGGTAAAGACAGAAGCACTAACCTGGGTTGTCGTTATCTTACGTACAGGTTGTTTTTAATAGCCTTGTTCTTACTTATCGTCTTTGATTCGAGATGACGATGTTAGTTTACGCATAATTTTGACGATTTTGGGTTAATGGTGATTTTGGATGGTAGGTAGAGTTAAATTTTACGTCGTGTACTGATTAAGACCGCCTCATTAGGAAGCTCATTAGTTACATTAAGACCATTGTGGTCGAATTTCCAGAGGATATTGGAATAGTAAGAATATTTTCATAGTACTCTCCAAATGTCTGTAATAAATAAAAGTAAAATAAATAAATTTTAAATTTCTTTCACTCTGAATTGATAAATATAGTGTACAAATATTTTTTGCCAAAACTATCATTAGTGAGAGTGTTCCTCGAATTTTGACTGATCAACTGATTGATTCGAAAATTTCGGTTATCCGTTCCTTGATGGCCTTAGGCTCATGCCTATCACCGTGTAATTTGTGTGATTAAGAAAGTAATGACTGAAACTACATGTCGCCGGAAGCGGTATCACGATTTTTTGTAATATGCAAGAGGCTTGGCTTTAGGTTTTACTATAGGCGGCATACATTGACAGGATAGAGGTACTAGGACGGTGAAACTTTTCTTCAGTGATGATGAGATGGTTGTGAATGACTAATAGTAATAAATAAAAAATGATTAAAAAAATATCCGCGAGTTAGTGTCACTGCGTAGAGCGTGCTTACTTCACTTCAGAAGTTCACGAGGAGCCTTTTTCTAGTGTGAATATCAGATAGGGTAATAATAATGTTCAGGATTAGTCAGTTCAAGCGTCCTGGCCACGAATAGGAAGGTCATGTCAGAATTATTTCCCAATTATTAAATTTCCTAAAACAATACATTGGCACTTTTGTGGCGGCTTCAGTAGAATATGCCTAAGGAGTAATGTTGCTCGCACTTAAACCTTTCCACTTTCAAACTCAAAGTTAAAGCCTCAGCCCCACCAGATTGGTACTCAAAGGTCTGAACAGAAGCAACATTAGACTTCAGAAATTTCGTCCGTCGTCCAGTATACGAAAAATGTGCCGACAGAATGATCATATTTGTGAACAGGACACTTGGCGTGGGTTTGCTTTAATCTCAATTTGCATGAAAAGTAGTTTCTTTGTAAACTCCCAGGCTTAAGATTTAAGATGGATAATCGCAATTTTTTCCATATATTTTGTATGAGTCATCGGTCCGTGTTTGAGTGATTTTTTCCCTTCGGTTTGTTACAGATTAATCATTACTTGGCCTGTCTATAGTTAAGTGCCCCGGGCATGAGTTAACGACAGATGGTATGCACAACTTTTACCAACTTTATATTCTCTATCAGGTTCATTGATGACAGGGCGGGGTAGAGAAACTAATTGAATAAGGATATCTGACTAACATTTGTTAATTATTACTTTTGGCAAGGCAATGATGGCGGTAAAGATTATAATTGGTACTGGGACTGTAGAAAGGGAAAATTATTGATGTGGAAAATATGCGTTGTTTTGCGGCAGAGTAACGTGCAATTTAATTGATTCTGTTAAACGCTCACTAAGGGTGGGAGGGACAGTGTTAAGTTAAATTGACAGAAATGTATAATATGACGATTGTTTAATTGCCTTACAAGGCCATGATGTTGGTTGCTAAAATTTCGCAGTAGCTTGCTTAGATTTGGCGGCTGGGCTGGGCAGATGCCCATAGGCTATTTTTTTTATTTCAGTAAAAAATAGTTGTTGTGTCTCAAACTTTAGAGATGGTTAAAGTTGGGCGTTTACTAATAGATTTTAAAAGTATTTGCGCATTTGATAAAGACTGAAGATAAACATCTGGACAATTAGTTTTAACCCGGTGAAGTGGTTTTTAAGGTATTGGATTTCTGGATAATAGACATTGTAAGGAAACTGTAATCTTTCAAGCATGGAAACGGCGTAACGAAAATTCTAAATTTGGTGATGAATTGGATACAAGAATAAATCGGTTAGAATTTTTTTTTACAATTTTAATCCCTTGGTATTTCTGAATTCATCAATTGTTGACCAGTTTTTTTCAAATATTTTGACCTAAGCGTGGGTGGTGGTGGAAGTAAAAGAGTAATTTATCATTTTTGATGCATTCAACTTCAATTTCCGATGGAACATGCAAGAGTTGAATAGACTCTCATTTTTCAAACAATTTGCTTGAAGCAAAGTCAAATTCGCCAGTCGGCTGATTTATGACCTGCACTGTACACACTTATTTTCCATGAAAGTTGTCGAAAGCTTCTCCAGGATATGATAAGACCCAATGGCAGCAAGTTACTCGTTGTTAGGTCCTTCATTTGAATGGACCATTAATTTCTATTTAGATAGGTCAAAAGAAGTGAAGTAAAAATGTGAAGCACGAAGCACCCACTAAAGTACTGGACAGTGGATAATACAAAAGTAATTGTCATTTTAAAGATAAGAAGGCTAGAATCTGAATGCAAAAGTATCAAAATAACATTTGAAGCCGAAAAGAAAACAGACATGGGGTGTCTGGGACTAGGAGTAAGCAAAATATTAATTATAAGCAAACAAACTACTAGGGGTACCTTTGTCAGGCTAAATAGAAAGTCAACCCAATTTTTACGATGAATAAGCGGCGATTTGGACCATGTGTTATAACTAATGTGTGTATTTTTGTAAGCAAAAAGGACAATTGACAATTGGGTTACTTTGGTTTGGGTCATTCGAAAGTGCCGAAAGAGAGTGTAAGCGATGACAGACGTTCATTGTCGATTGTCTTTTGTCCGTTCTTTTTTCATGATAACGAAAGGACTGTTTTGTGCGGTCGATGCGTTCTATAAATTAATTTTCTAAAAATAAATGTATGTTTAACTGGTTTTGATTTGTTGTTTGGAACTTGGAAGTGTGTGGGTGCCAGGTCAGGCTCAGGCCGGGTGTATGATTGTGGTGTGCTTTTGAGAGAAAGGGAATCTTTGAGTTTGAGATAGTTGAGTAATTTATCTTTGTTGTTTTTGGTATTTGTAATTTGTTTGGTTAAACTGAAAATGAGTGAATAATGTGTAATGATTAATTTTAGGTGGTGAGTGGTGGGCAGTGTTGGGCAATCAGACGAACCCACGCGAATCTTTGTAAATTGGATGAGCAATTACATCGTTGTGTTTGGGACCGAAGTTTTTCACAACTTGAAAGGATTGACGAAAGTGACAATGACTCGGATGAACAACATGTAAGTGTGTAGTCTCTTTTTTTTGTAGAATAATCTTTTCTTGTGTCAGAAATCACTTCCGTAATGGTTTGGATTTGAATTTGTCTCTTGCTGGTAGTCTTTTAAATTTTAACTACCTCACGGACACGATTTTCTGTTTGTTGATGTTTAGTGTACCGTCGGTCCGTGCCCGATTCTGTAAACCGTGCTTAGTTAAGGAACAACGATTTTGCGGTCTTTTTATTTTTCAACATCCATCCTTATCACCGCGGAAGACTGACTTGGCTATATTAGTAACAAGGGAATCACTTTTCACGCAATTGCTTAAAATTCCAACCAGGCTACACAGATATCCGTAGATTATTAGAAATTTTTGAAACGGGCTTTAATCCATCAGATCCTAGGTTCAATTCCTGGGCGGCCAACTTCCAATTTCCTTGTACGGCTGTGTCCGCACGATTCTTGGCTTAATTTAATTATCAAGCTCGACGGGATGGAACATATACAGAATCTTCTTTACAGACGAGTCCTCTCGTTGATATCAGTTCAGGCGTACGAGCCAAGAATTCTTTCAAGTACAACTTCAGATTGTAGTGTAGGTCTCTTGGAATGATTAATCTTGCACATGTAAGCCTGCAAAGTGGTTTCCTTGTAAGCTATATGACTAGCACTTAGTTTTTACAACTCTAAGTTTGAGTTTTGAACCAGCAGACCACAAAAAAAAACTTTATTCAACTAACTTGTGAATCAGAATCACTTAATTTGTAAATTAATCACGTTGTTGCGTTTTCTTGGAATGGAAAGAGTCCTCATGGGTAAGCAAATAGAAAACACAACACGATGCTGTGATTTGTGAATTCAATTTCAATGTCGTCTCGTCCCTTATATTCTGCCAGCCAGTCAGTCAATTCATCATTTAATTTATTGTAATTGTAATTGTAATTGCAATTGTGTATCTGAGCTTTTGTGGGACTCCATTCTGGGATTGTGATTGTCGAGTTGGGACTGGGGACTGGGACTGGGTCTTGAGGCTTGGGCACGAATCGGGTACAAGCAGACAAATCGAATAGAATTTTTTTCTCAGAAATTTTCAGAACGACTATAACAATTAGGAGAAATCTGAGAACCATGTAGAATGTACATGTTAGTTTTTGTTCAGTGTAATCTTTTTTTTTTTTTTTGAACTCACTATTTTTTGTTATAATTATTTAGAGTGAATGCAGAGAATTGATCGAACGGTACTTGGGTCGCTTGTCGGAACTACCGACTAATCAGATTACTTGTGGGTCCGTACTCAGTTTTTTTGAGGTAAGCTAAATCTCTTTTTATGGCTTTATTTTATATATTTCCTTTTTTACGGTGCTGGACCCTGTTTTACAAGCAACAATAGGATTGTGTGATTATGGAGTACAAATGACGAGATATCGTGAAGAAAGTTAAAGAGTAACTTGAACCTGACCTTGTTTATATTTACATTTGTTGATTTGTATTATCTTGTTCACCCTTTCGACGATATCTTTTTAGAATTACATGTGTTCAAATTGAAGAGCGACAAAAAATACACTACGGGTTATACGCTCGACTTATTGTCTATCCTGACTGAGTTGTGGGATGACGGAATTCAGATATCGCACTCACGGATACATTAATTATCAAAGTATACCTTATCGTCTACTTCTACGTCTATATAATTTTATCAAATATCTGAGCCCATTTTATAACAGTTGACCAGAAATATTATACGAAGCCGTGAGATCAGATTTTGGCACTTACCTCATGTTTGACAATTACATACGCCTTAACAAAAACTGCGAGTCCTGTTTTCGAACATTATCAGGTTCATTTTTTTTAAATGAGATGTTAATTTCTAATTTATGAATTTTTAGATCGATAATCGAGGACGTCACATTGTGTCAACGGATGACAGTGCTATCAATACTCCAGCCGTCGCAGCAGTTTGTGCTGTACGAAAGTACGTAGCTCAGGCAGCAGATGAGTTATCCTTCGAGGTATGTACGAATTAATTTGAATTTAAACCACAAGTTTTTATTTTTCCTTATGATAAAATTGTTGGTTGCTTAAAGTGTCTGCGTAATTTGGTTGAGTTATGAGTTGAGTACCTCCCTACTTTAGTTTAATGTCCTTAGCTTATAATGAATTGGTTCAATGACTTCAATGTTGGTTTGGTTTGGGTCTTTTAGGTGGGTGACATGATATCTGTAATTGATATGCCGCCACCGGAAGAATCACTTTGGTGGAGGGGTAAAAGAAAATTCCATGTAGGATTTTTTCCTAGGGAGTGTGTCCAGGTGAGTATAAGTAATATAATTATAAGACCTTACCACATAATTTTATTCCCTTTAGCCATATAAGTACGTATAAGGTGCTCATCTTTTTCTGTTTGGACATAAACCCATTATCAACTCTTTTCTAAGTAAAATGATTTTTATGTTATGTTTACGTTTTGGGAGTGAGTTGAGTCCTTTGTACGTACCTGCGCCTGTACGTATTAAATTACTAATGTCGCAAAACATGATATCCAGTTTTGGCTGGCGCTGACACCTAGTATGGGTGGAAAATCGAAAATTTTAAACAAACACTTTTTAGGTTGATTTGGCTTATAAATTGAAAATATGAAAATTCTTTGAAGGTTATTGGAGAGAAAGTCCCGATGGGTTTACCAATGGTGCCGTCAACAAGGAAATTGCAAAGGCTCTCAGTTAATTCAGTTTCATCCACAAATTCGTCGGCGTCGTCAAATGCTCCGGAGAAACCCGTTCTAAGGAAACATGGCAAACTCATTGCATTTTTCCGGTAAGTTATTGCCATAGCTAATTTGAATATGTCCCTCTATTACTCATTCCAAAGGAATGCTGAAATTTAATTGAAAGAGTAGAGTACTTAATTCATGTGTCACGCAATATTTCGCAAAAAAGTACGCCTTTAACATACCATTAATTTTTGCCATTGTCAATTTGCAGGAGTTTCATCTTGTCAAGACCGTCAAGACGTAGTCTTAAACATTCGGGAATCCTTCGGGAACGGGTTTTCAGTTGCGATTTGGCTGAACATCTTCTAAATTCTGGAACTGATAGTAAGTGGAACAAAGACATCATTTAAATAATTACGATTTACACAATTGGATTTTTATGTGCATTAAGTCATTGTCACGATTTAAAATAGTGAAATGGGACCCGTCGTGTTGTATACTTCTGAAGATAATCTGGCAACCAGATATTTTCTAATTTTTTAAATCTTTAAGATAAGGGAAATTTTGAATATTTGTTGCCTCAGTTTTAAAATTCTGAGTCTTGGTGATATTTTGTTATGAACTCACTCACTCGAAATCATGCCGGAAATGAAATTGAGTTTTATCTATGTCTTGCGGTTAGATTTGAGATGTAGCCGTAGTGCGTAAAATTGTGCCTAAAACGAAATAAAATTCATTGTTATTGAAAATGATATACAAAACGCGAATATTTTATGGTTTCTAATTCTTCATTCTGTTTTGATGAATCCTTTCAGTTCCTGTTGTTCTCCAATGTTGTTCAGAATTTATTGAAACTCATGGAATTGTGGATGGGATTTATCGCTTGTCAGGAATAACATCAAATATACAGAAATTGCGGTAAGGAAACTTGATTTTTGTGTCTCTACACGGTTTACGCTTCTTTAACACCTGGCATGACACACCTTAAATTTTATAGAGTTACGCAAATAAAATTTGAGGTACCACAAAACAATCTCGTCATGCTTTTGGGTATTGGGACTTGTGACTGTCTGTCAAAAAAATGAAGATGGACATGATGATGATTTTTATCCAATTTTGTTTTTTTTTATATCTTCTCTAGTATCTCGTTTGATGAGGACAAGATTCCTAATTTGGAAGAAGATAATGCCATCAAACAAGACATTCACGCTGTGTCATCCCTTCTTAAGATGTACTTCCGTGAACTTCCAAATCCTCGTAAGTTTTTTAAGTACAATTCAAATTCCGTCCGATTATAATAAGGGTCCTTATAATTTTGTTTTTAAATTGTATAGTTTGTACGTATCAACTCTATGAGAAATTTGTTGCGGCTGCTCAGGCTTCTGATGCAGATCGACTCTTCCGCATGAGAGAGGTTGCTCAAGAATTACCACCACCTCATTTTAGGTAATTTTATTATGCAGATTACAGTTTTGTTGGGATTGTGAGTTCTCTAATTAACTTAATTACCCTGGCATTTTTATTTATAGGACACTGGAGTATCTCTTGAAGCATTTGGCTCGGGTCGCAGAGCATAGTGATCAAACCGGGATGACACCAAAGAATATGGCCATCGTTTGGGCTCCAAATTTAATTCGGTGCAAGGAGTTAGAAGCTGGTGGTGTTGCGGCTCTCAAGGTTAGTGAATTAAGTAATAAACAGTAGAACCTCTTTAATACGATCGTATCTTGTTTAATTATATGAACGGCTTGCTTACGATGCTTTGATTTTTACGGAATGTTCATGATTTTAAGTTATCTTCGAATTAGTTCCTTGAATAATTTTTGTGTTTGTATCGTTCACAGGGTATTGGAGTTCAAGCAGTGGTCACGGAGTACTTGGTACGACACGCGGATCTAATTTTCAGTGACAAGCTCATGGTTGGCTACCCGGAGACAACATCAGTCATTAGTAACAATAGTCCTGGGAGACCAAAATCACTAGCCATATCTTCACCAATGCGTCTAATGTCATTAGAAGAAGCCCAAGATAAAGCCAAAGATGACAGGAAGTACATTGACGTAGGTGGCGGACCTGCAAATCTTCCTCCAAAATATCATACAGTCATTGACATCCCTGGAAGAAGATCAAGCATGAAAATGAAAAGATCACCAATGGGTTGGAAACATTTTTTCTCAAGAAATCGTAGCTTTTCAAAACCACCCAGAAAGGGTCCAAATCCAGATATTACCGTTGTTGTAAGTCGTGCTTTTAAAATTAAATGACCTTGCCAGGGCTTGGGCTAAAACTGGAATACGTCCAGTTGTGACCTACCGTGGTTGATGGATGATTAATAAAAATATGTTTGATTTCTTGTAACAGACCAAGAATTCACCTCCAGTTGTTCAACAAGGGTTACAGCCAATGTGGGTGGGTCGACTTCGACCTGTGAAGAGTGTTGAATCTCTAGTCTCTTCTCCTTTATACCAAAGCTCAGCAGCTGCCTCTGGATTAGGAAATACCCTGGAATTGGATGAATCTTTGGAAGAAGTGGAAGTTCATAATTACTCTCAATCAAGTCCAGTGACTCCAGTAACGGGTGTTGAGGTTCATATTGCATTGCCGAATGATGTGCAGGATAATTCCATCGACTCTCGTCCTCTTCAAAATTCTAAAACTCATAATCGGTAATAGTTTTGGTTACAAATCATTGAGTTTCTATGGATGAGTATGAAAAATTGAGTTTTTTTCAATTGACTGATTTCTTGTTGTGTTTTGCAGTTCAATTTCGCATGACTCATATTTTGAAGAATTTTTGAAGAAAGACGGTCGTGTCTACATTGATGAAACACTTGAAGAAGAGAATTCTCAAACCGAGTCAAGAAATTCATTGGATATGAGCAGTGAAATTGAGAGTGCAACAACGAGTCCAAGGAAAGAACGTTCCTCTGGTGCTTTTGGAGACTGTGAATCAGCATCAATGTCTTCACCAAGGAATACAAACAGAGTTAGTTTTGGAAGTCCATTGACACCCCCTTCAAGTATTCCATCACTTCCAAGACTTCCACAATCACTTCATCCAAGTTCAGGAATGCAATCATCATCCAGTGATGAATTTAATAATTCTACTCAACCAGACACAGATGAGAATGAAATTGTAGTTGCAAAGTCACCATTGCTTAAACCAAAACCTAGGTACAGTTTACTTCGACACATGGAATGTCAAACTTCAATGACAAAATTAACAGACATTGGAGTCTCGACGATGGAAGATGGAGATATTATTAATAATTACTCATCCAAAGGAATTAACACTGAGGAGGTGTTTACAGTTAGTCAAATGAATACCTTCAAAGAACTCGGAGATAAATATGAATTAGATCGTAATTCAAGTATTGACAATAGTTCAACGGATACAACTCCAGGAGGAGATCAATATATTGGAACCAATATTATTTATTCACCTCTTGTCAATGAAAGTGCGTCGTCACTTGCTTCATCAGTCGAGAAATTGAATACGAAAATCCCAGTCCCAGCTGGTAGTCTCTTTGTGTGTCCACTTTATGAATCTGGTGTTCAAGGAAAACCTCAAGGAGAAAAAAGTTACCGATCTAGAATCCAACAGTATGAGAATTTGGGAACTATTATAGATTCTTTCTCGGATGATGAATCTGATGCAACAACCACAGTTGTACTACAAAATAATAATGAAAATGATAATACCAGTACCAATACTGCCAGGAATTTGTATGAAAATGAAAGGGTATATCAAAATGATGAGTTTCAACAAAGTCAAATTAGCATTGTTACGTTGGAAGGGCCAAAGCCAATGGATGAACCGGAATTGTCAACCCATGACGAGGAAAATTATTCAGAAGGACAGAATTTGTATGAGAATTGGAATGGGGAAGGGAATGAAGATGGGGAAGACATGGAGAATAATTATGAAACTGTTATTTATGAAGATGTGGGCAATGAACAACAAGATGGCGATCATGAAGATGAAATAAATTTCTATGAAACTATTGAAGTGGCCATGGCTTCCAAGAATCTTTTGGTTCAAAATCAGTTGAAGGAAAAGGAAAATGCAGCAGCAGCGTTGGTTGAGTCGAGCGTGGCACCACCTGAAGAAGAGGAAGCGGCTTATGAGGACGTCAGATTTGTTTATATGAATAAAAAACAAGATGACGACGAAATTTTGCCAGTAATAAATAATAATATCACGGAAGAACGAGTCACTAGTTCATCTAGTAAAGAATCACTCCAAACGGAGGTTTGTGTACTTTCTCCGAGCTCACAGGACGCTGATGCTGATGCTTCGAGTCCATCATTCACCGAAGATATGGTCACTTATCTAGAGATCACGGGTCAAAATGACAATATCAAAGTTAGAAATAATAGTATAGATGAACAAGAGTCGATTCGCGTCCAAGACCCGATTGTATCATCATTTTCATCGGACGCCTCACCTTCGACGGAAGAAAATTCTGAAATTCGTCATATCGACAGTCCTCTGGTTGTTGATAATCCACTTTACGGGTTACATTTGGAAGAAATGGAAGCAAATGGAAATTATATAAATGGTCAAGAAAGACTACGCTCTTTTGAACTTAGTCGGAAACCATTGGAGAAATTAATTGTTCGGTGTAATAGCGCTCCTGATGGTGAAACTGATGCTGGTCGAGACTTTGCTCTGGAATTAGCGATTCGAACTTTAAATGCTGTGCATGATTCTAATCAGGATGACAATGAGAATCGAACATTATCACAATCTCAGAGTATGAGTATGAGCAATAATTCCACTTCCGCTGGTGACCCTCAACATATTCAACTTTTCAAGAGGATGTCTGAACCTACATTATTATTAAAGACAAAATTAGATGATAAAACTGCCAATTCAACGTCTTGGAAAGCATCAGATGCCAAAAGACTCACTCATAGGAAATCAAGTGTCAAAGAATTACTTTCTAAATTTGAAGCCAAAGATAGTTTGTCTCCGTCACCTTCACCAACAAATACGGGTGGCCAACATACTCCTGCAATTGTTTTTGGCTCAGGTCCTGGACTTCCAAGACCAGATTCTCGCTCAAATTCTTCAACTCTTCGTCAAAGGAATAACAGCAATTCATCTCGATTTCAACATCATCGGTTTTCAATGGGAGATATTCTCATGACTCAGTCCATGTCTTCTGCCGAGGATGTGAATGGAGGCGTCACGACCATGGTACGCTCCGACACTTTCCCTGAATTGAGGACGGAATCGTCCAAAGAAAATGGGACGTCTTCAGAGTCTGGAGTTTGTCCAGATAGTTACCAGGATTGTGACTCATCTTCAGGTTGGTTATATTCGATTTGCTGAATTATCGATTTCCAGTATTATTTCAACAGGGGTCCACAGTCAATAATATATCTCATTTTTTCATTAATTTAGTTGCTGAGAAAGTTCACCATGCTCTTCGAGTGGCCATGAGCTCCGTTGACATGAATGATCCAAACACTCGTGAAAGAATCGAAAAATACAAAGAAGAACGTCGAATATTTCTACGACAAAAAATTAATTCCGAACTATCAGAACCAAGAACGCTAAGTTTTAGCTCTGATTCCAAATGCTCAATGGCCTCTCTAAAATCCCCGGAAAGGGGTAGTTTTTCCTCCGTCGAAAACGATTGTGTTTTCCCACCCCCACCCAAGGTCCCAGACGAAGGGAAAAAACTGAGTTCCTCCGAATCCCCTCGGAAGCGGGCTTTTTCTGAGGATGTTTCATCTGGCTCTGGATGCCTCAATCAAATTAAATCAATAAAGACAGAATCAATTCAACAAACAACGAGTTTAGATGAAAGTACTGCAAGGACGGAAGAAATAAATGTTCGTGAAAAAGTTGCACAATGGAGTACGAGTGAGAAAAGGATTTATTCTCATTCAACTTCTTCATTCATTGAAATGTCAACAGTCAAAACCAAACCAGGTTTAAAGGAAGCGAGTAGTTTACCAATAGAAGATTTTGGATCTGATGGTGGGAAATTACCATCTCATCAATTATTATTTCGACGAGAAATCGTGCCTACTTCACTTGAGATTACAAAGACAAAATTAATTGCTTCCAGTCGGAGTGGTGGTGGTGGAGATACTTCAGCTGCAGGAAAGAAAATTAAGGATATGGCAGCTTTCTTTGAACGTAAACAATTTTAGTCGAAATTTTTGTAAAAAGTACTGGATCAATGGAGCACCACAACTTCATAATGTAAATGTAAACTTAGATGAGAGATTTTTTCTCATCTTTTTGTAAAAATTTTGATGAGAAGACTTCAAAAGTTGAAAATGACAGAGAATTGTTATTTTGTCATTGAAATTAAAAATTGAATTGCACCGATATCGGTACTTTATAATAAGATTTTAATATCCTGCACTGCACGTGAATTTAGCAATGCTTTGAAGTTTGAAGTTAAATTTGAGAGTACCTTTGTCTTTACTTATAATAGTCATTTTGAAAAAAAAAAAGGAAACTGAACTATGAGATGGAGCTTTATTAATGTAATGAGGCGCTAAGCGTTTTTAGACTGGACTCGGTCACGAGAATCCATTTTTCAATTCATTCATATTCCTGCAAAATAATACTCTTGTGAGTTTTGAATTAAAATATACGTCAAAAGTTGTGAGAAATTAACTCATGTTAGTTTTAAAAGGTAATGCAGCTCAGGTAAGACTGTAAAACTACCGGCTCGTCATTAAATAATTTAGGTTGTGCAAATTAAGACAAGGATGGAATTTAAAATGATAAGATGTACATTGTGCCTTGGCGTTTTTTTCTTATTTTAAAACGCTGGTAAACAGATATTCGTATTCTATCGTGAGGTAACAGTCTTGTTTTTTAATTCAAAGCGATTTTTAAAAAAATTGCATGTCCGAACTCTTAACTTTGATGGAATTGTGGAAATCTGAAGGAAAGAGATGATGCAATCACGCATATGCAATGTAAATGTAATGTAGGGTTATGATTTTGTAAAATTTTTGACATAAAATTATGAGCCAACTAAGTAATTAAGTATTCCTTCTTCGCTCAAACCAGGTTGCCTACTTACTAATTTATTTAAGTATTAAGTAGTGCCTATAGTTCGTTCAGTATTTTTATGTTTGGCATTTTGTAAATAATTTAAATCCTTGCTTTAAGTATCGTATCGTGTCGTTTTGGTGGTTACTATTTAATTATTTTAAAAAACGCAAATGGTCTATTTGTCCCGACTTTTTTATACATACTTATTGTTTTATTTCAGAGCGTGCATGGATGAAATGTTAAGGGGTTTGGATTTTCATAATTACGTACTAATTTTTTAGTCTATAAAATAATGAAACTTGAGCACAAATGTAGCCTGCCTCCCGACCTGTATTGCACGTACGAATTTAGGAATTGAATTAAGAATAGAAACAGATTTGATCAAAAGACGTTGCCTACTTATGAATAATTAATGTTTGAAGTGTTTTTAGAACACAATGTCCGAGTTTTGAGATATGAACTTGTAGTATTCAATACCATCCGCCTAACCGCCTCCTTAGCCTTTTAGACTGAATTTAAATAATTGCAAAGTAATTCTCATAGTTGTGTAACTCAGGTTGTAATAAATAAGGAATTTTAAAAAGCCTGCAACATTTTGCAAAAAAAACAACTGTAAACTTCGACAGTATTGTGAAAAAAAGGAAACGAAGAATTTTTAATTGGCTGCCTTTAAAAGGTAGACATTTCAGGATGGATAAGAAACGAATCAATCATTTAAAATCTAAAATCAATCAATCAAGATCTTTGTCGCTTTTTTTTATATCTATCTTCGCTTTCATTGTGGAATCATAGTAAATTTTCTACCCTAACAAACAAATTACGATTTCCACAATATTTAACACTTCTCTGAATATTTTTTAGCTGCTTTTGGATTGTGAAATGATGCCTGTTGTTTGTTGGTTAGTTATTTAAGAATTAGGAATTATGAAATTCAATTTACCTAATCATGTATAGACCAGGGTTTAAAAATTGAATTGTTGGGATGCAGTGAGTCGTGGATGAAATGAAGTCCCGACAGACGCATACTTATTTACCAAATATTAAGAAAACGTTGAAATGTAATTTAGTAGGGATTGTGTATTTAAATAAATTTATTATTATTATTATTATACCAAGTCAAGAAACTTTTTCGCGCATTATAGCATTGTTTTATTCTTACTCATTATGCTAAAAGTTAATAAAAAGTGAATAATTGAAAGGATAGTTGCGTGAATATACTCTCGTTTATTTATTTTCAATAGGTCAATTCAATGAAAAAATGCATTGGGCTCTTTGACGTCAAAACTACTAGGTATGTGTAAAAATACAATAGGAATTTTTGTTTGGAAGATGCTCCAGGTTGAGAATTAAATCAAACGACTACGTCATGTTCCCGATTGTACCTCACAAAGAATGATTTCCCATATTCATAGGTAGAAATCATGATAGCGCACGCTGGAGCTACTTTCACAACTCTTGGGACATAGCCAGTGAATAATCCACCGATCCCTTCTGATCTGTAGATTCTTCTCATGATACTCGTCGTCGTGGACAGCGTTTTTCCTGTAAATAGTACAAAATCCGATTGTTTTAAAATACACCTCGAGTTTGGGACAATGGAAAGAAATGGAAAATATACGTAAAGACATTTTGTAATTGAGACTGGACAAGCCCGGAAATTGTACTTTTGAAATAAGCCGTGAAGTGCACGCAATGCAATTAGTCTGCGAAGGAAAATAATGCAACCCCAAAACAGCCATGTTAAAACACAAAGCAGGAGATGATTACCTTGGAACATACCTCGGACAGCAAAATTTAGTTCACCTAACTCAATTTGACGATGAGTTTTGACTACATCAAATG
The DNA here is from genome assembly GCA_034694305.1 of Protaphorura glebata. Taxonomy (NCBI): domain Eukaryota; kingdom Metazoa; phylum Arthropoda; class Collembola; order Poduromorpha; family Onychiuridae; genus Protaphorura; species Protaphorura glebata. The sequence goes on from JAQFYE010000559.1 coordinate 30,170, forward strand.
GCAGAGTTACAATACCAGCAATCTAATAAAAATATTGATATCAACAAAATTAAATTGGTCCTTTTCGGATTGGCATTCGATTGATTTTCTGCAAAAATGAAATGACAGCACAGAAAATCAGATGCGGAGACACATTTCCGAAGAGCCATCATCTTTATTAAACTATGTATTATCTGAATATTTTATTTTTAAGAAATCCGTACCGCACCGGCCGTCGCACCAGCCAAAAAACTGAAGCCTAGGGATGGTTCATTGGTTTGTCCTGCCATTTTCTTTAAACCTTCGTATGACCCCCAGTAAATAGCTAAAAGTTGGAAAGAAATCAGTTATGATTTGCGCAAGTACATAATTATCAATAATTTTTTCCAAAACGTGAACGAACCCGAGAATGGAACATCTCTCATTATTGTCGGTGTCCAGCCAAGCCAAAATCCAGAAATCCCACGAGAATCCATCAGGCTCCTGCCTGCCGCACACAATTCTAAAAAAATATAATAGAGTAAATTGTTTAAAATTCTGAAGAAAATATGGAACAGAATTAGAATTATTTTTACCTTTATATGTTACCTTCTTCGACTGCATCTTTGTTCTAACTAATTCCAATGGATTCACAAGAGTAACCTGTCAGAAAATTTACTTTTAGAATCGGAGTCAGTTCTTTTAAAAATTTTACTTCACGCGTTGGCATTAGGATGTAGTACTTTTCACAAGGACTCTTTTACACACGTAAACTCAGATCAGAATAAAACTTTCGATCTGACTTTTAATTTTACCAGTACAATACAAGTGCTTCTTAAAGACTTACAGCCCACGTTCGAGCCACTGCACCAGAGACTAATGGAATCCAAAGTGGTTGGGAAGTATTTCCTGTCATTTCCGTATATTTATCGTGTATCATAACACGAAGCTGTTCATAAGTAACAAAATATGCGATTGTGGCTGGTATCGCCATAACCAGAGTAGGAGGTAATCCACTCCATAATGAAAGAACTCCTTCACTCCTAATTATCTTCCCAAATGCGTCCTGGGAATAACAATAAAAGCAAGAATTCGTAATTTGACGTGAATCTTAAATGTTAAGTGTTATATGATGTAAAAATTGCTCACAATCGTTGACGCATAATGTGGCCCTGTCGCTGTCCTCTTGACCCATTGGTTTGTTTGCCCATTCACACATTCACAAATATGATCCATCAGTCCATTCTGGATTTTAAAAAATATATAAATTTTGTAAATCCAATTTGTTCAATAATAATTATTGAGTTCATACTTTTCTTGACAATTTTGACCTACACAATAAAGGAAGCACCGATTTGACATTAAGGCTTTTTGTTGACTCTGTAATCTGATCTTGACAACATCAAGTGGAGTGACGACAGTGGATGTAATCAGTGCACCAGTACAAGTCGATATCATTTGTTGAAAAGGAGTAATACGAAATTTCCTTTCGTCCGTAACAGCAGGTTCTGACCCCATTTCTACAAAAGCAAATTGTGATATTAGTATCGGTCATCGGTATAGTCGGTCACCTCTGCGAATAATTTTACGACTGATATAATACTACCCGATATGTAAAAAATTGAAAAGAACACATAATATTCTATTCTGAAAATCCTGGAATATTATCTCAATTTTTAATTTTTATTTTGACGAGAATTTTTAGGACGTAAGTGTGATTAATTGTCATATTCTGTAGAATACGATTATAGTTGCTAAAATTTATCCCAAATATGGATTGTCTCATATCGTGTATCTTAAAACAACTTTAGCAGAAGCAAATATAGTGCTCTATATTCAGCGCACAAAATACACCTAATGATATTAAAGTTAATTTTCATGCATACGAGCATACGACTGATTGTGGAAGCTTTAAAGAGGTTTTTCCGTACTCCTATGGGTACCTCCTCTAGCCAAACTGAATGCTCATGTAGATTCATTCTTTTGTTAGTTTAGTTTATTTAAATGTGAAATTTGTCGTTAACATAATGTGAAAATTACAGCCTTGAAAAACCCGGAAATATCAACACATTGTTACATCAAGGTAATTTCAGCAAATATCAACTTACCGGCTCCAAAAAATTGAACCCTTCAAAAAAGAATGAAGTGGACGAGGACGGTGAAAAAATCTTTCGTAAAATCAACTGAAAAACAAGTGAAAATAAATTTCATTTCCGTAGTTTTATTTATTTTATAATTATTCTATGGAGTTTAATTCAACGATTGAATAACTTCGCACGCGAATATGAATTTGCCTCTCGTGACAATCAACTCCTGGAACTCAAATTGGAGATGTCACTCCACGACACTTTATCTTAAGTCGGGACATTTTCATATTATTTTATTTTGGTTTGAAAATTGATTATTTTCGAATTTGGAGAGTTCCTGAAATATAATCATTCAATTGACAATTCTTTCCCATGACAATTTTTACGAATCCACCTACCGTATTTACCGAATTAGTAGCACCGCCTTGTATTGTTTGAAAGGGAATTCCGGAAGTGTCTCTAATAATGAGTTTTCTCACATTAGTTAAAATTAAGATTCTTATTGGGGTCAAGAATGGCAGCTCTCGCTGCTGTCAACAATTGGACGGACATTAATGATTTCAAAGACAGACAGACGGAGGTTGTTCTTACGCACCTAGGGTCTTTCTAATTCTGTAAATGCGGTATAGGATAATAGGATCGGCAATCCCGCAATCGCAATACATTATCTACGTCAGGCCCACATTGAATGGTATATTCTGTTGGAATTTCAGTATGTGTCATGACATTAATTAATGATGATGAATCCAGAAGTCATGGTTAGGTTAATGTTGTAACTTCAGAACCATCTTTGGTCACATGTGTTATATTTACAAATAGAATTAGAAACCCTATAGTGGAAAAACATAGTGATTTGTTAACTATAGTCGACCAGTTCCTTGCTAGTTTACAAAAGTCACCCAAGAGATCATTTCAGCATTTCGAAATATAGTTAATAGGGATCATTTTCCTTCTGGACCTGAATCGCAACTACAAACGTTAGTGAATAGCGAAGATGAAATTCCAGAGATTTATAATATGCAGGGTGCCGGGTGCGCTATATGTCAGGTGTTAAACCTGCCATAAAGATACTTCACACTCCCGTAAATATCCTCAGTCTAATATAGAATCAGGAAGTTAGCTGAATGTTATGATGCACTTAATAGGTAATGTAAGCAGAGACCAAGTCTTACATGGACTGTGAAACCAATTCGCATGTGTGCCAATATTCTATCTTCTTCTAGAATAATAATAATAGAACTAGGAAATGTCTCATCT
>JAQFYE010000560.1:0-33442 GCA_034694305.1 Protaphorura glebata
AGTTTAAGGCTGTTAGTTATTGTAGAATTCCACAACTTTCTATTTCAATTTATTCGTACAATTTCTGATAATGGGTGAGACTTACATTTAAAAAAGTTATTTTTGACTTCAATTTAGCTTGGAAATAATGATTTTTTTAATTTTTGAAATAACGACTATTTAAGATTTTGTCAGATTCAGATAATTTTCACCATTTGTAATATTCATTTCATTTATAGAAAAATTCTCTTCATTCGACCCAAACTTGCAATGTGTGATGATGGAAATTACAGAGAGACTCGGTGGTTCACTGCTTGGACGAAGGTTTGTACAAAACATTATTTTTTGACGAATATAATTTTTATTAATTGTTGCGTCTGCCAATGTTGACGACAGTGAAAACTGAAATATTCTTGGCCATATTAAAAGAAATTAACTAAATTTTCTTCCAGAAACGTCAAATAGAAGACTTTTACCTACCGACGATTGTGTCTGCGGTGACAGGTCAGAAAACGGTTCCAATTGGTGACGGCCTTATTATTTTGAGAGAAACTGTGATTGGATTTGAAGTGTGTGAAGATTTATGGATCCCCGATAGCACACATATTGATCAAACATTGGCTGGAGCTGAGATAGTTGTCAATGGGTCTGGGTCACACGCTGAGATCAGAAAAGCGTCTTATGTCTTGGACATGATCAAGACTGCCACTGTCAAATGTGGTGGTGTTTATGTTTTTAATAATATGAGGGGGTGTGATGGAGAACGACTCTATTACAATGGAAATCCATCAGTTGTTCTCAACGGACAAGTTCTACGCTTAGGAGAACAATATTCTCTTTTGGAAGTGGTGAGTCAATATTTGACCTTTAACCTTGGCCCTGTCCCTTGGCTTCAAAAAATAACAATAATTTATTTTTGTAATTCCTTACCTTTAGGAAGTTCTGACGACGACCTTCGACCTGAATCAAATTCGAGAATACAAAAATTCAAAGCGAAGCAGAACATTGCACGCAGCCAGAGCCCCACAATTCCCCAAAATTCAGGTCGATTGGTCGCTTGCTCCTCGTCAGACAAAAGGAATCAAAATTCGTCCGACATTTCCACAAGCTAATGTCGAATTTTGCAGTGCTGAGGAAGAAATAGGGTCAGGTCCAGCGCTTTGGCTTTGGGATTATTTGAGGAGGTCACCAGCCTCTGGATTTTTCCTTCCCTTGAGTGGTGGCGTGGATTCTTCCAGCGTCGCTATCATCGTGTATTCCATGTGTAGTCTAATTGTGGACTTTATCAACAATAAATGTGAAGGTGCTGATATTGTGATTCAGGATCTCCGAAGGGTCAGATCATTTCCGTTGTTTTCAAAAACACGTTATTATGCTTCTAATCGTTATTTAAAAAAACATGCGTTTTAACCCTGAATTTTTTGTTCAGGTTGTCCGTGACGAGAATTATTTGCCGACGAGTGCGAAATCCTTGTGCGGAAAGCTTTTGACGACTTGTTATATGGGAAGTGAGAACTCATCACAAGAAACAAGGTCAAGGGCAGAAAACTTGGCTGTAGCAATCGGAAGGTAAAAATTATTGTATTCTTAATATATTTTAGGTGTCTCATTTTGCCCCGGTGACCCTGCCTATATGGAACTATATTATCACGTGACCTTCAATGAACGCCCAGAAATGTTATGTCGGTATGGCGTATTTGGATACCGGGGCGAATTGGGACACATTGCCCTATTTAAATTAGAAGTATTTAAAATAATTCGTTTGCTTTATTTTGTAGTTCTCACTCAGCCATTGACATTTCGTCGGCAGTCTCATCATTTGTGAAGGAGTCTGAAAAGAATTTAGGGAAGAAAACAGAATTCTCAGGAACTAAGACTGAAAATTTGGCTCTTCAAAATGTTCAAGCCCGGACGAGAATGGTTTTTACATATTTTCTAGCCCAGTTGACTCCTTGGGCCAGGAATTCGAATGGGTAAGTTAATACCTTTGATTTTTAATTTTTAATTAATTGGAGAATGTGACAGTTTAAAAACAAACTATATTATAATTTGGTATTTGGCAAGTTGTACAAATCTTGTGATAATTTATTATTTTTTAAAAGTTTTCTCTTAGTTTTGGGAACATCCAACGTGGATGAAGCAATCCGATGATACTTCACAAAGTACGACTGTTCCTCAGCCGATCTAAATCCAATTGGTGGTATTTCCAAGACAGATCTCAAGAGTTTCATACTCCACGCTGCTCAAAAGTAAGATTTTGAGAAACGTTGTCTTACTAGGTAAGCTCATGCCATCCAAACAAACAAAATTTGATTTATTATTTCAAAACATATGGCCCTGTCTATACCGTTTTACCAGTTATGACGTCAAGGGGTCAATGACGTCTCTACAGTAATCAAACTACTTTCTGCGGTTCTCAAGATTTTTAAAATCCCCGTTTTTTGGGCAGTATGAGCTTACCTAGTAGTGAAGTTGTCAGGTCACTGTGACATTTTTTAGCAATTCTTGTACCTATGCATGTAATTTATTTTTTTCTTGTAATTTTTAGATTTAATCTGGAGTCCGTGGCAGAAATTGTGAGTGCTTCACCGACCGCAGAGCTTCAACCTCTTGAATCCAAACAAACGGATGAAGCTGACATGGGAATGACTTATGAAGAATTGGCTTGCTTTGGAAATCTAAGGAAAATAGGGAAATCTGGTCCATATTCCATGGTCGCTCGTCTCCTCCACTTATGGGCGGACAAACATCCTCCGTCTGAAATTGGAAGAAAAGTCAAACATTTCTACGTCTCCTACGCTTCCAATAGGTAATTAATTGATTACACTCCCAATTAGTCTAAGTACTAGGAACAGGAATATTCTTTGACAACTATTTCTTACAATGTAAGCTCATATTGTGCAAACAATCAATATGTGTTCCGTGTCAACAGTGATGACGTCACGTGTCAATGACTAATACTCTCATGGTTCCTGTAGTAATCCAACTACTTTCTGTGGTTCTCAAATTTTGCAGAGTCCCCATTTGCTTTATTTGTTTGGACAGTATGAGCTTGAGCTTACCTATTAGGAAAGCTGTCGAATTATATTGAGCAGGTAGTTGTGCGTTACACGATTTTTACTTAACATTTTTGTCAGGCATAAAATGACAACGTTGACCCCAGCAGTTCACATGGAGAACTACAGTCCCGAAGATCATCGATTTGACCTTCGACCAATTTTGTACCCAATTGACTTCACGTGGCAATTCCGGAGAATCGACGAACTGGTAAGTCTTATTTCTTCATTTTCCGTTTAATTCATGATAAACTATTTTCCCAACTCATCAAGTTGATTGTGAGATATACATTTTTGAGATTTATAAAAGATCTTCCAATTTTTTTTTAGGGCATTTAGGGATTTTTAATTTTAGGGGCTTTCAAATCCGTACCACAGCTCCTTTAAATTAAAATGAAGTATTTTACGAAATGTATATCAATTTTTTTTGCTGAACTTGAGCAATGACTCTAAACTATAATTCTTATGAACAACCCTGTAAACTCATAGTGTAAATTTCGTTTTTTAGATTCGACATGTTGAAACTGGAGAGGATGACAGCTTTGAAGTGGATTAATTCTAAAATCTCTTGTGATTTTTGAAAACCCGTAAATATATTCGAAAATAATTAAATCGGACTGTCAATTATATTTTTTATTTCATTACCCGCGCGGTCAAATTAAAATAATTCCATAGTCGAAATCATAAATTGAAGTCAATTAAACCAATTAAAACAAGAAAACAAACATTAATCTCTACAATTTCATTTCTTTCAAGCATTCATCCTAAACCACGTGATAGTTTCCTGGAAGAAACTCGTCATCCATCTTCCATTGGCTCGAATGTTTGCCAAAGAAGTGTTCAGTGAATTTTCCACAGGTTTCAATTTTTCTTCGTGAGCAGTTATGAAACCTAGAATCTGAAAATATAAAAAATAGAAAAATTGTAAAAAGTACCGCTAGTAGTAGTGGAGATGAAATAATGCACCTAAACCAATTTTTCTCAACTTACCCGCTCAAGTTCAGCATCACTGAAGTAGTAAGTGCTGATTGTGGTAATGGCTCCGGAGATTAAGCTGGGTTCTCCCATGTAATCAATAATCTGGTCAATATTGCTCTCGAAAAAGTCCATTGTGAGTCCACGACCCAGAAGATTTCCGGCAACACTTCGAACTAATCCGGTTGCATCAGACTTTTCAATACCGGAAGTCGGGTCAATAGCTTTTTCTAACAATCTGTTCAATTTAAAAAAAAATTATTTTCATGGAGGTACCCCTTGTAGTAGTATAATTTAACATACCCATTAAGTAAATGTTGTTGAGCACAACCAAGAGCATTTATGATATATTGTTTTTGTTTCAAGTTGTACAAGTTTGTAGCAGGTATTGCAGTGTACCGCTCTATCGCAAAGTCAATATCGTCTTGACCACCGGCTCTGATCGCAGCACAGTACAGAACCGGTCGTAGATCGATCGGAATTCTGTGAACAAAATCGTTATGTAATTAAGCATAAAAGGTCTACAAAATGTATATCTCACTATTTTTGGAATAAGGATTGCTAATACGGGATCCTTACTTGTTATCGGCTGGAGTCACTTTCCATTCTGTCCATTGTCTGACGGCGTAATCGACACAACCGGTATGTTGGAAACCACAAGCCCAATCCAACAATTGTGCGCGAAATAAGACCACATTTCCTATGTCCTCAGGCTTTTGTTCCAATCCCATTTCTTCCATGTTCAAAACATCATTGATTTTGGGTTCCAAGTATTTCTGTCAAAATAAATACACACATTAATTGAACAGCGCGGTCAGGTATCAATAACCATCAATTAGCTGTCATTATCATGCACTATCAACAAAGTAATGTTCAGGGAATCTGACTCCGCAATCATATCTCGATTTATGGTTAACCGCATGCGCGAGCTTCTGCGAATTTGAGACCTTACCTTCAAACTTTCGAAATCGTCTCCAATGTACAAGTTGTACATTTTTCTGAGGTGGAAAAGAACTGGTGTCCAAACCGTAAATTCCTTCTCTTTGCCCAAATATTTAGTGAAATCCAAGGCATGATTAATGGATGTATAACCTGAAATATCATATATAGATTTAGGCATTCGCTGAAATTATTATATGTTGTAGACCTTGACCTTCTGAACAACTTTTGTGAAAGTCCCAACCCAAAAAGTCTGCACACTTGACCGGTAGAAATCCAAGCCAAATTCACTTCGTGCCGCCATGAGTGCGTTCATGGCTTCTGATGATCTCACAAAGTGAATTTGGCCCATGCATCTCTACCGGCCAAACGGATAGACTTTTCGGAGTAGACCCTTCACAAAAGTTGGTCAATAAGTCAAGGGCTACAACATTTAAAGAACCATAGAATATGTAGTATTGCTAAAATAACTCACCCTCAAAGCCGAAATTGAAATAATCGTCGAACAATTGACTACGACTTCCGTGGTCGATGATCTCGTGATTATCCATAAGCTGTTGTCTGATTAAAACAGTCAAAGGGTCATCGTACAATACCCGATAGTATCCTAATTTCAAAATTATAGACAAATTCATGAATATCTGTACATTTAATACACTACTCATGTAAATCATTTTTTTTTAAAAAGTTTTCACCAGTAGCTCCGGCATTTAATAAGATCCATTTTGTAGTATCATGGGCCCTGTTGGTCAGGAGTGTTGTACTTGTCATCCAGAACTCAGGTACAGCGTGGCTGAAATCTGGGTTGTCTTGTGTGGCCACAGCGACAGGGACATACCATTGGAAATTCTCTAGTTCTTGACCTTGACTCACAAACTTTTCCTGTACAAAAATATATTAATTTAGCTTAATTCGACATGTTCCATAGCGGGTAAGCTCGTAATGTCCAATTACAAAAGTAAAGGAAGGTTTTAGAATATTCGAATACACGCGGTAAAGAGTGCGTGCGCGCGATAAAATTATACGCTGTAACGCTATTGATATTTTTAAACAAACCTGGGAAATGTAGATTCGGCTCGACCCGGCTTTTGTGACTCGGAGTACGGGATATCCTCTCTGTAGGGTCCAAGTGTCCATGATATCCTTGATTGTCATGCCCTCTGGTAACATGTTATCCTCATGAGCTTGCTGGTTCAAAATTTCGAAAAGCTGATCTTGTTCCACTGGTTGGAAAGAACTAAATTTCAACAAAATTTGATTAGGAAAAACCCAGAAAACCACGACAAAAACTCATAAACCCATCTCCAATAACCCCCATCAGCGGCTAAATGGCCAAAAATTGGAAAATTTAACGCCACTCACTATTCCTTGAGGAACTTCCGAAGTCCAGCTTGCAAAGTTTTTTCGGTTAGAAATTGTTCCATCATTCGAATGACAGCCGAACCCCTATTATAAACCAGCGCTGACATATAGGACATCGTGTCGTAAGGAGATTCCTTGTCAGGAAGTCTCATTGGATGAGCGCCCTCTAGTACGTCCGATCGCATTGCTGTTTGGAATTCTTGAGGGAGACGGACTTTCATTGGGTCAAACTCAGGTGTTGCATTGAGCATGCCCAAATATTGAATGTAACTTGCGAACCCTTCATTCAACCAAGTGTCGTCCCACCATCTGCATGTGATCAAATTTCCAAACCACTGATGTGCCAACTCGTGAGCTATCACGGAACTGATTCCACGTCGTTCATTCTCAGTGTTGTCTTCTTTCGAGTACAGCAAGTACGCCTCTCTAAATCAGGCGATGAAAAATTACCCCTTGACACTGACCCGAAATTTGACCTTGACCCCTATGACCCAGATTTGACCCTGTGACCTACCTGTAAGTATTTAAGCCCCAATTCTCCATCGCACCCGCTGCGAAGTCCACCAAAGCGGCGGAATCCATTTTTTCTAGAGAATACTCTTCCACGAAATATTCCTCAAAAAATTTTAAGTCTTTGGCAGCAATTTCTGCGGTGTAATCTCCGAGACCAGCGTCAATAAAATGTTTCGGACCAATTGTCTGAAATACGAAGGTCATAGTTGTAAAAATGTATATCTCAGTTTTCTTAATTATTTTCGACGATCTTCTCTGGAGCCATTACCTGAACTACTTTGTGGTAGAGGGATTCGTCCGCCGTGGCTGCAGTGAAATCTGAGATGACCATTGCGACTAGGTAAGTTGGCATCTTAACCGTTTGATCAAATTCAGCCCAAACCCAATTCGCGTGTTCCGGGCTATTTAATTATATTTTATTTTAAATTTCCAACCTTTACACACACAAAATAATTATAAATTACAACTCACTCAATTTTGATCTCATTGACTGGTGTGTTAGAGACGGCATTGTACTTTGGGAATAAATAACCGATCGTCGTATCAAATGTAGCTTTAAATCCCGGCTCGTCAAAACAAGGAAAAGCTCTTCGGGCACCGAATGCTTGGAACTGAGTTGTGGCCAAGTATCTGTAAAATAGATGGTCAAAGAAGGGTCAATGACCTTTTCATGTTGACCTCTTGTATAAGTCAGTAGGGTTTACTCACTTAGTTACACCTGCCGGATCTACATAATGACTTCGGTAGAGTCCATCGTATCGATCTGGTGGTATACCGATATCAGCCACAAAGTCAATGAAAATCTGGTACTTCTCATCAGCCAGGAGTGGAGTGGGGAAAGAAATGATAAAAAATTCTTTATCTGCATCTTTGTCAAAAGCCGGATAAGGAACTTCTGCTCCAGTGGACACCAGGATTACCTGCAATAATTAGAAATATTTAGAGGCCGCGTCCTCTAATTGAGAAACGCATACCGCACAAAGAGCATGGCAACATCACTGCCGTTAAATTTAGTTCAATGTTTGTTATGTTGTAGCCCATGACCTCTTGAATAACTTTGGGAAGGACCAAACTCAATAAGTCTCTTAGGATTACCTCCAGAGGTCACTGACCTTGGCATATTGGTCACCACATAACCGGAAAAATGACCCTTACAAAAGTTCCACTCAGTGAGACAAGCAACTTTTCCGTCTATCATTTTTCTCTGCGGTCAACACCCGAGGTCACAGCCCAAGGTCAACATTGGTCGCCTCGTACAATGATGATGACCTCGAGCTGTGACCTCGGGAGTTGACCGCAGAGAAAAATGATAGACGGAAAAGTTGCTTGTCTCACTAAGTGGGACTTTTTTAGGAGTCATTTTTCCGGCTATGAGGTGACCGATATGTCAGGGTCGGTGACCTCTGGAGGTCACCCGAAGTAACATATCGAGTTTGGTCCTTCACAAAAGTTGTTCGGGAGGTCAAGGGCGACAACGTATCAAAAATTGAACCAAATCTAACGGGGGGGGGGGACGTTGCCATGCTCTTTGTGTGGTATAAATAAAATTCGGTACTGACCTTAACAGATGACTCCGTGATTGCGACGCGAGAATGAAGTGTAATATTATTAGTGGCTTGAACACAGTCGACTGAAATGACGACACTCCCTGGAGCTGTCCATTGTGCTCCAACATCAGGTAAATCGTCCAAAATTGGCCGGATTCTTAAATTATAATTTGTCGGAATAATACTATGGAAAAGTCGGAATTTTGGTTCAGGGACACGGAATTGTTTCTGGAATAATCCTTCGAAATCCATTGTTTTATGTGGGTCACTCTCATCGTAGTTAATTTGCAGTGGATTTCCAGCCAAGGAAAATGCCAAGGAGGTCAATTGTAAGAATAGAATGAAATTTGAGTGTTTCATTTTGATGGGGGAACGAATTAAATTATTAAATTTTTAACAAAATTGGTGGACTTGTCCAGGTTGGACTTTGATGGTGATGTGTCAGAAATAAATTTTATGGACGCATTCATTCAAATTAAATGTAATCAATATGATTGATTGATCGGCTTCAAGTAGTTTATCACCAAATAATCAAAAAATACCGAACCTTCCTACATTTTTCATGAATAGTATCTAGTCATAAACATGCTTTGTTAATGAGTGAATCAAATTAGTTAGGCGAATGTTTTGATAAGATAACGGCGGCGCCTGGTCATGACTGGATTTGGAATTCCAATTGTCAACCGAAATAATTGGAACAAGACCTAATTCATTTTTATACGTAATCTACTCGTTCGTTTACTCAAGTAATTCCCATGTACAGTGTGCGCCAAAATCACAATCGTCATTGGAAATCCCCAACACTCTCTAAGTTAGACTTTATGGAATGGTACAAATATTTTGAACTACCCTGTACGTAATTAGATAGCGATATTTTATTATTTATTCAATTGGTACGACTTACAATACAATTTCATGATTTGACTAAAAATGAACAAGGAGTTGGAAATTGGCACAAAATTTTCGAATGCCATAAATTCCTTAAATTAGTTAATGTTGTAATTTGAATAAGTGATTAGGAGAATTAAATGAATATATTTGAAGGTGCGAATTTGTATGTCGTTGAAAAAACATGAAATGTTGGAGTTGTTTAATTAATGAAAGCAAAGAACTGATTCTTGTATCCGGACCAGCAATCATAAATATACATTTTTGCACCATTCCCATCTCCACCGTGTGACAAACACCTTCCAGTCTTCCCGGAAACAAGTGGATAGTAAGTCCCTCTCTGTAAAAATCAATCAATCAACAATCAATAAGTTAATATTATTAATATTTTTAATAATATAGTTAATAATATTTACAAATTAAATATTATTCAATTAACTCATCGGAGGGTGACTATTTTGATAAGTGTGATTAGCAGCCCTTCATAAAACTCGAGATCTTTCGGGAAAATCATAGGGTCTGGGTCTGGGGGCTCGGGCTTTGAAGTATTATATGGGTTTTTGGGTCCAACTCGAACCAGTAGTGACGTGCCACAATTCCATGAAGGAACCCATAACTTTGCAAGAATTTATGACCCGCAGCCCATTCCAAAAATCCACTTTCAAATCCCGTGTCCAAAAGGACCCTCCAGCACCCCATGTCCAAAAACCCACTACAAAACCCACTGTCGAAAAACCCACTCCTAAAACTAATGTGGAAAAGCCTTATGTCAAAATACCGACTCCAAAAATGTCGAAAATCCTACTCCACAACTCCATCTCGAAATACCCATGTCAGAAAACCCACTCTCATGTCCAAACATCTACTCCAAAAACCCTCTCCAAAACCCTATGTCAAAAACCCACTCTTTAAACCCAAGTGCAAAAATATATGTCAAAAACCCACTCTTTAAACTCAGGTCTAAAATTCTGTCAGAAACCCATTCTTTAAACCCAAGTCCAAAAATATATGTCAAAAACCCACTCCTTAAACTCAGGTCTAAAAATCTGTCAGAAACCCACTCTTTAAACCCAAGTCCAAAAATTTATGTCAAAAACCCACTCTCAAAACCCAAGTTCAAAAGCCCATTCCAAAGCCCATTATAAAACCACGTGTCCAAAAACCCATTATAATACCCCATGCCGAAAACCCCATTATAAAACCCCAGGACCAAAAACCCATTATAAAACCCGAAATGTCAAAATACCCATGTCCAAAACCCCATACGTTGATATACCTAAGTCCAAATCCCCCTTTGTCGAAGAACCTATGTAAAAAAAACCATTACAGAACCGGATGTCAAGAAGCCCACTCCACAAACCCATGTCCCACCAAACCCACTCTTAAAAACCAGGTTCAATGACTCTTGTCGAAATGATGGTATTATTAGAGATTTTGATTTTATCACATTAATATGACTTGACGACTTACCTCATTCTCAGGGACATTGATCTGACCAGGATTATTGGTGGTGAATCTGTCGACGTACCAAAGCTGTGACTGATCAGCGACGTATTGACACTGATTCTGGAGTACAGGTGTGTCGTTCTCACTCCCTCTCATGTCTGTCCCGACAGTTAGACAAACCCCGCCGTTGACAAGCCAGTAGAAAGTTCTGCAATTCGCATTCCCCCCACATTGGTTCGTGTAACCAGTCTATCAAAAATATCAATTAATAAACTAACAGTAGGTATAATTACATTATACCCACTAATTAATGATTTATTTGTTATGATCACTCACAGGTGTTTGTAAGGTCCACCCTTGACCAGCTTCTTGATCGACACAAGTCTGCAAGCTGATTTTTCCATTCCTTGGCCCTGTGTTTGAACCAGGCAATCTTTCTATTGTTACGCACTTTCTCGAATTCAAGTTTTTGATTTTGTAAGTGTTTCCAGTCTGGAATAATGAAATAAATAAAATTGAATAAAAACAAAAACAAATAGAAATAAATGTATTATGGTCCATGATTTCAATTTAAACTGCTCTTTACATTCGGACCGATAAGATGAATAGTGAGTAAAATATTATTACTGTTGGGTATAATCCAACTCCCAAGATAGGTCCTGCAAGTCATACCACAAAGTTAGGTGCAAATCGGAAGACAAAAAATACTCCAAAACATATAAATTAATTCGACAACTTCTCGACTAAGGTAAGGTCATACTGTCCAAACATAGAAAGGAAGGATGATTCTTCCAAAATTTGAATACCACAGAAAGTGGTTCGATTCGTGTAGCTGTTATAAGCGTAGTGTCTTTGAAATATGAAACTGGATTTTTGTATTGTTTGGATAGTATGAACCTACCTGCTAAGAAATTGTTGTCAAATTAATTTTGGTATAATCGTACTTGGTTTTGGGGCGATGCCTAACGGCACTTCCCATGAATTTGTCAATTCTTGAGCTCCTTCATTGCGATTGCGGTCGGGACTCAAATAAAACTTTCTGGATCATAGTAATTAACGAAATTAATTATTACTCATCTAATTGATTAATTCTGGTTTTAACTTACAATTTAACACGGTCAAAATGATTAGTCGATGTGGAATTCAACCCACTCTCCTCGATTCTGTCTAGGAATTCCTTCTCACCATCGCTGTTTGCGGGGACCAAGATTTCGATACGCGTATTCAATGCAATTCTACCACTTCGGAAGTAGTACTGGAAGAAAATATATATTGAATTTTTTTTTGTGGAAAATAAAAAATTGTTCAAGGGGTCGTGAATAAAATAAATGCAAAATATTAAAATTGGTCAAAATCGGGGCAAGTTGACACAAGTAGGACATCCTTGGTAGAGTGCTTGCCTTGCATACAGTCGACCATACTTTGCATATTTCTTTACGCACATATTTGAAATGTTTGAAAAATAATGCAAAATATTAATTACCTTTCCAGAATTGGAGTCAGAATTCCTAAAATCTTTGAGAGCTTGGACTTGAGCCGGAGTGCTTGGTTCAACTTGGAAACTTTTCATGGGGATACTTAGCCTTTGTTGTCTTCTATCTCGCTGGCCGATGGACGCCGCTGGTAGCAGCACTACCACCAAACTTAATTTAAGTAAAAGTTTCCACATTGCACGGAAAAAGTAACGAAAAAAGTGTATTTCCTGAAAGGTGATTCCTATGTCCAGACTGATAGAAAGGAAAGAGTCGACCAAAGATTTTATACCAAAATTTATCCAAAGGTGAATGAACCGAATTTATCAATTTAACCCGAACTTGTTAATTTTGTAATTTTATACATTGCAATGCAAGAAAGTGTCGGCATTGACAAATTTTCATCATCCCATCAAAAAAGTGCAATGCTCAAGTACTCATCCAAATACTGACTTGGTAAGAAAATTACGACACAAATTTTGCTGAATCGAAATTTAATTCATTTCTTAATCATTTCTGACAAGAATGATTTGGTTTTCTCGCATAGTCAAACTAAAAGGTTAAAAATCAGTAATTCAGTAATCAGTAATAAAAACAGTAAGAGTAATTTTTTAATCTTCTAGTGTTGGCTATTAATGTTGATGTAAAGACCCAACTCATTCAACACACACACAGTGATAAGAAATCGCTCACGCTATTGACAATTTTATTGGCAATGAATCACTTATGGATTTGCATGTTTGGACAGAAAATCTCAAGAAAGGGTCGGTCCAAAAACATAATCCAATTTCTACAGGGTGAACCAGAATGATGTCTCCAAATCCATTTTGATATAACTTTTGACCCACCATTTTGAATGAAATGAGGGTAGGAGCAAATTGAAGCTGAAAAACAAGCGGGATTAATAAAATTTACTACGAATGCTATCATGGCTAGGCGTGCACATCAGATACGCCTAAGCACTTTCCTGACTTTTCTAACATGGGCACTTATGGATCCAAAATACAGATAGTTTCGGGTTCGGGATAACATCCTTTGTTGAATTCAACAAATTATGACGTCATTCCGGGGAACAATTTGCAATTTCTTGTCTGAATTGTGTCTTCGTCTACCAATTTTTCCCAGAATGACGTCATAATTTGTTGAGTTCAACAAGGATTGTTATGCCAAACTCGAAACTACCCGTATTATGGGTCCGTAAGAGCCCATGTGAAAAAAGTCAGGGAAGTGCTTAAGCGTATCTGAGGCACACCCCTAGACATGATAGCACTAGTAGTAACTTTTATTAATTCCGCATGTTCTTCGGCTCCAAATTGCGCCTAACCTCATTTAAATTGAATCCCGGCGTCAAAAGTCATAGCAAAATTGGTTGGATCCATTGGTCACATCATTCTGGGACACCATGCATGTTATTGAAAAAATTTGCCCTTCTAAATGGTTGCAAAATTATGTTCAAAAATTTACTTTTCCAAAATAAAGTAAACTCTAGTATACACAAAGTGTCTGCGTCATACGTGACGTGATGGGGACCAGTATGACGTAATAAACCTGTACTATGTTATAGAATGACAATGAAGACAAAGAATAAAGCATTGCGTACGTGTATCATCAAATATTTCTTGTCTTTTTTTCCTATTCCTCATTTTCCCATTCTTCTGAATTTGACAAAAGAATGACAATAAAACACATCTAAAGAATTAAATGCACTCCAATTTAAACATGCTTTGTGTTTGTGTCATGTCTTAGAAATATGACAAATCATCAGGCAAGGCCAAGCCGGCCGTGCATTACATTTTATCAAGATTAAAAATATTACTCGGTCGCCCTTGCCGCTTCGCTCAGCCAAGTGTGTCCCCGTCTAACAGTTTCACCCCATACTCTCAGGTAATTTGTATTAGAAATACTGCCATGACATTGGCACGTGCATATGTAGTGGCTGCTGCTTTATTACAACGGGTTTTGATCCCTCTGTCAGACATGGAGAGGTAATTGTTTTAAAGAGGATTCTTCACACCTAATTATTTTTCTATGCTATGCGTACACAAAAAATTAGACGAGAGTGTAAAATAATTGGCATATTTCATTCATTTACTTAACAGGGTAAACAATATAACAGTATTTTTATAATATTTGTTGAAAAAAAATATATAAAGTGACAGATAAGGACAGGAAACCCACTGACTGACTGGAAAATAAAGTTAAATGCATGTAAAGTGGGTTTAGGTAATTAAATAACACAGGAAACGGGACACCACAGGACTGCACTGCACAGCAGCCTGCAATTCACGATTTCGTCTCCTGTCGTGCCGTTCAACGCAAAAAACCGCAATTGAAACCTACTTTTAAATATGACAATCATTCCAAAGCCATCAAATTAAACTTACACACAATCGGACAATATTTTAATTTCATGTCCTGGATTTAGGTACTAACGTTAAACAAAATGCATCATTTAATGCACGATACAGCCACAATGTCTCATTAGTAATTTCTGCATTCATTTGAACACAACGCTGCGCTCTGTCAAGAATTTGCAAGTGGTCACAAAAAAATTGACTCAAGATTTCCAAGTCATACAAAACCTTGAAAATTAATAAAGAGTGGATTTGGTGCCAGCTATAGATTGAAAACCTGTGTGTCAATTTCTGCCTTTAAATAATATTTACTTCTTTTAATTACTATATTGACAAAGTAATTGGTTCGAATTCAAAATGCCACCGAAAGTGTTGCCAAATGATGACCCAGGACCAGGTCCGCTTATGTTTCGCATCAAAGGAACTGTGATTCTCAGAATTTGGTGGCAAATATTCTTCATACTAGCTTATACTGGAATGATCGTATTTATTCATGTTTATGTGCCGGGGATGAGAATGAATTTCCCACAAACATTAATTCCGGTGTTGGGAGTCGTGACTGGTTTACTCTTGGTCTTCCGTACAAATACAGCGTATGACAGGTGAGTCAACAAAGACTTAGACAAACAATTCTGTCTTTCTTGTATAGGATTTTTACTTGAAATAATCGGAGAACAAACAGAAAAGAACTCTCTCTCTCTCTAAATTGAACCTACCTAAACAATTTTTGATAAATTCGTTCGACTCAGGGGGATTTTATGAAAATTCATTCCGATGTTAAAACATGTTATTATATTTTGTTCAAATTTTATATTTTTATATTTATTTTGTTAGAATTCTGAGAAATGAGTCACTTTGTAATAAAAGGTAACCCACTGTGTATCGACGGATCAAAATTTATATTAATCATACATTTCAGACAAATCAAAAATATAATTCTTTCTCAAGTGATCCATATCCAATGTTTTATGGACTGAAAATGGTACTAAACTGCATTATTTGAATATAAGGTTAGCAACTATCTTACAAGGGAAGCTCACGACATGAAGGTCACAGCTAGACCCGATATTCACTTTTTCACACCGTTTGGAATCCCCTGACATGAAAACAATTAAAAGTCGCGTGTAGAGACGAAGTACTTATTTTTTTGGCCCATCTTTAAAAAATTTATTAAAAACTCCTTTGAAAAAGTGAAATCGTGTGTAAAAATGCATGCTATTTCCGCCGTTTTTCATTTCGCGTCAATGTTGAGAGATGCCCATGAGATGCATTACAGAAGATTTTGAAATATTTCAAAATAATTATTTTAGCCAAGATTATGATTGGATGATTGGATAACTCAAAATGTTGATGAAAAAAATTATTTTCGAAGATAGGCCAAAAAAAAGTACTTCACTTGTACACGCGAATTTTAGCTGTTTTCATGTCAGGGGAACCCAAATGGTGTAAAAAAGTGAATGGCGGGCCTAGGCCCGACCCGCATGTCGTGAGCTTCCCTTATTAGTGAAGTTGGGGCACTTGACCCCATGACGTGACGACTACTGCATAGATACTCCCTCATCTGGAAATTCCTCTAACTACAGATAGACATAGCTTTGACAAAATAGATCTAATGATTGGATATTTCCCTGGCTAATTTAATCATTTTTTACTTTTAATCGTGATTATGGTAATTGGTATTCAATGTTCACTAACTGTAGGTCAGATGTGAAGTCATTGTCCTTATACTAAAGGAGGCATAATGTGTCTGACTTCGTGTCCGTTCGATAAGACAATTATGCGCATTCGTTGTTCCATTGTTTTCAAAAACCAGTCGGGAATGAATTACTGAGATGGTCGTGATTACGACTACGACATATTGACTGAGGGATTAGGGTAAGCTGTTCTAACACGCGTCACCCCCATTGTATTGTGGGCGTATTTTCGGGGAACTTTGAGAATATAATACAAGATTCGCGGGTCATGTTAGGACTCTACACCTGGGCGTACTAATACACCTTCGCCACAATTGTAATGGCACCGATTAGTCGACCATACCTTATATATTAAACTTTTAACATTGATTGGCTGCAGATATTGGGAAGGGCGACGTCTGTGGTCCGTGATGACGCTTAATATTCGAACATTGAGTCGTGGGATTTGGGTTGGCGTGAAAGAAAAACAAGGGAAAGATGTGGTGGAGAAAATTTCAGTAATTAACCTCCTGGTTGCATTTGTGATCGCAATGAAGCATTACCTCCGAGAAGAATACTCTTACGATTTTGAAGATATGAAAGATCTAATGTTGCACCTCCCCAGATTTGCCACCCCTTCATCCAATACATCAATGAGCAAACAGAAAATGAAGGAGAAAACACTCATGTTCTCAGCACATGATTTCCCAACACCTAGCAATATCCCGTTGGAAATCTCTTACTATTTGGCTTCTTATCTGAGCAGTGTCATTGGTCGTGGTCAACTCGATACTTCCCTTGTGGTTCCATTACAGAATTGTAAGGGTGCTACATGTACAGGGTGGTTCAAAAATACTGTAATCATTTTCATTTGTAGGTGTGACGGCTCTCGTGGAATGTCTGACGAATTTTGAACGGATTCTAAGAACACCAATTCCATTGGCCTACTCCGTACATTTGCACCACTCCATTTGGCTCTATCTTTTGGCATTACCGTTCCAAATTGTTGGACCCTTGGTATGGTGGACAATTCCGGCCGTCGGTTTGGCCTCATTTTCTTTACTCGGAATATTGGGGATTGGTTGGGAGATTGAAAATCCATTCGGTTATGATGACAACGACTTGGTAGGTTCATGGGACATCCGGTTCAGACAAATTGATATTTATTTAAATTGTATTATTGTTTCAATTGTGACAGCCTCTGGACGACTTTTGTGATGTCCTTCGCCGAGAGATCCGAATGATTTGTGGTAATAAATTACCAACCGTTGATGAATGGGTGTTTTCGAAACTGAACTGTCCACTTCACCCTGAATGTCCAATGAATGCCCAAGAGCTGTCCCTGAAATCCGTGGAAGAAGTCCATGGAATCATAATCCAGGG
Source organism: Protaphorura glebata (assembly GCA_034694305.1). Taxonomy (NCBI): domain Eukaryota; kingdom Metazoa; phylum Arthropoda; class Collembola; order Poduromorpha; family Onychiuridae; genus Protaphorura; species Protaphorura glebata. The sequence goes on from JAQFYE010000560.1 coordinate 17,588, forward strand.
GACTTCCGCATTTATGGAAGAAATAAAAGTTGCAGAAGAAAGAAGACATTCCAGGGCCGCACCGCGTAGAGGGTCAATCAAGGAAGGTGGGAAGGATCATGGGGATGACTCTGTCCCGATTTTGATTGACCCGAATCCTGTTGTTAAAATCCGAACTTGATTCCGATCTAGCTATTAAGATGAATATTGATATATTCACACGACAAGTTCATTACCAGGTGAGCTATTACTGCCCAAACAAAGTAAAGCATAAGATAGGATTTTTCAAAAAATTGAATACCGCAGATACGGATTCGATTCCGGTAGTGCTTGTCATTGACCCGCTGATGTTATAAGTGGTGACACCGGAGAGTTAGGGTTTCTATAAATGTAGTATCACTAGTTTTGGAATAATAAATCATTTTCTGTTTGTTTGGGTAGTATGACCTTCCCTAATAAGAAAGTGTTGTCTAGTTATATGGATGTACAAATGGAGTAAATAGATTCAAAACTATTAAGTTTCATCTAAAGTCCAAGCGTTCCTAGTTAATAAATTTTAGCGATATTAAAAAAATCATGATTTCAGAAAAACTTAATGCTAGCTAATACTTCGAATTTCTTTCGTTCCGGTAACAAGTAAGACGCGGAGTTCTTCACTTCAAAATGTTTAATTTTCGGTGTCCAAAAGTCGAAACGGAATGAAATGAAATAAATACTTTGTAATATAATAGTTATAACAAATTAATTTATTACCCAAAATATACACAAATGTCCAAACATCCAATTTTTTCAGATTCCATATTCATTTTGAAAACAGCTTCACTCTTTTGATTTTTGAAAATTCACTAGACCCAACATTTTTTTTTACCGAAATTGATTAAAATAGATTGACTTCTTACTATATTATATATTAATGGTATAGTAATATTAAGTACGATTACGTATTACACAAAGGAGAAAAGGCTATACAATTTGCTGCACAGGTGTACATGTTCTGAAAAAAAAGACGTGTCAGAGTTCATCCGTGTAATTTGGATTCTTGTAACTCCGAAACTAATATTCGTCTTGACTCAATTCGACCATTTTCGTAACGAAAATCACAATTCCAATGCAACTGAAGACAACTTGGCCCGCAACTCCCTGATTTATTTTTCCATAACACCTCTGCTAAGAAAACTACAAGACTAACCGCCAGTGAATATAGAAGAAACCAAAAAATGAGTTGCACGGGGGAGTCCATGGGTATACCTCGCTCTGTACCCTTCTTGCCATAGTGACTTGACACTGCCGGAATAGTATAATCCTGACCGTAGAGCCCTGGAGGACGGTACAAATCTAAGTTCCTGTACCAAAACTCTAAAATCCCGGCCGCAATTAAACGCATGCTTAATTTGTAAACATTTTTTCCCGGTAAACCGATTTTATCGCGAATGGTTAGAGACGATGCAAATAATTGCAAAGCCTCGTCCATTCTGTAACATGAAATGCTATTATTCTTGATCTGCATTTTTCTACCAGGATTGCGCTTAGCTCTGGGCTCTGAAATTTGTTCCACGCACTCACAGTTTGCCAAGTAATCCACAGAAAAATCGTAGTTCGGGTCAACCCAGAAATTGTCTTCTGTCAATGTCACATTGTACTTAGAAATGGCGGGATTAATACCGTGGAGCCAATTGTCTCTAAATTCCTTCACAATGTATTTGTGACCTCGGTCAAATAGTTCTTTGTACGATGATATCACTACAGGTTCATTCGGCGTCGTAAGGTCACTCGTCACAGCACATTGGTAGTATACATTTATGACACAGAGAAGGATTGTGACAGGGAGGATGACTCGAGACAAATTCTTCCCTCTCTTTTGTGGTGGTTGACCTATCAAAATAAAAATCGCATCCATTCCAGGTCGAAGGTCACGATGTACAATTGAGATCGCGGCGAGTGCTATTCCAATACAAATCCAAGTTGGAACATCGAAGGATTTCACGAAATAGGTCCAATTCGGTTTTTCGAATATCCGGTCAACGGTACAGTAGAGAAATCTCATTTCCCAAACGTCATTTGTTAGGACTCGATCCCCTGGGACGAACGAGCTGTGTTGCGGTGTCGCAAATTCTCGCCAAATTTGAATCCCTCTTCTTAGTTCCTCTTTCGAAATGTATTCGACGTAAGCAAATGTAATGTTGAGTCGGACGGACATGATATGGTGTAGGATGTGATGATAAGCACACCACTTTCTGGCGTCAGGAATTCCTTCAAAATTATCAGTGCATACATTGTATTGGAAGTCCGTCTCAAAGAAGCTATTTGTATACCAAACGAAGCTGTAATTCCTGTGAGTTACCGTTTCTTCAGCAAATATTTCATTTTTGCTTGAATAGCAGTTCGACTCGATTTCTGCAATTCCAGCTTTCAAATTCGAAGGAATTATTTGTGTAAAAACATATGCAAATTTAGTCATAGTGGATAGAGTCCAAACACACATCGTGAACGATGTCGATAACAGGACAGAATTTCGACGGAGTGGACTTTGAAAATAAATTTCTTTATTCATCTCCGAAATGGGGATGGGTTTACACTGGAATCCAGTTTTCCATAACAATCCATATTTTGTAAATAAATTGAGTGGAATGTGCTGAATTGAAGCTGGGACATAATTCTGGCTAAATGATATGATTGCTTCATTTGCCAATGAATCCAAGTTATGGTGGCACTGTTCCAAATCATTTGATTTATTAACAGCGTAAGAATATGAAGAAAACTCTGAAGAATAAACGAGAAAAACAAAAGCAATGATCAGTAGTTCCATTGTTTTGCTCGAAAACTTTAATGAAACTGAACAAATTTCTTCTTTTGGTAGTTTTCTATGCATACTAAATGTACAGCCAGCGAGCTGTGTTTAGTAGCCTGAGGAGAATTGTCAGTTTGACTGAAGTTGTTAAGTGCGCCCATCCCATCACTTACCGTCGATTACAATTCACACCTCTTTATTCTTGGCGTTATTTCTTTTGATTGACACTGTTTTATTTGTTTGTTAAGTAAGCACAGTAAACAGATGACAGTGAAATGTAAATAAAATTGACAACGTTGTCCTCTGGCTAAGCTTCGAAGTTTTCAGTGTTTTAGCCAGAAAGCCACGATTCCTAGATTATTCTTGACCTGGAAAATCAATTTAGTCCACACCTGAGCAAATATTAATGGAATGTGTAGAAAATTGAAATATGGAAAGAAATAGAAACGACAATCAAACGCACATGTGTAAGTGAAATAATTTCTTTGCGAAATCGTCAGAAGATATTAATATATGCAACTTACTGTAAACACTTTTAGGAATCAATACAGATAACACTGACATATTTATATGTTACTGCAAAGAAAATGCGAGAAGAGGACACAAAGATAATGGGAATTATTCTGTGGCACCGGCACTTGGCAATGATAACAAAGATCCAGAATTAGATAACGGGTCTTTCCTAAGATGGTTGAGAATGACCAAATTTGTGATATCGTTTACTTTAGAAATCTGTTTCAATGTGGTTTTTATTGATGTTTTCGCTGGAATATGTAAAAGTCTAATATGTGTAAGTGTAGCAATGTTGCGGCCCTTATGAAAGTTTATCCTAGGAAACCAAAAAATCCTCATACATAACATTCAGTTAGCTCCAATAACATATTGCGAATGCGAATTCTTGTGTATGTCTAGGTTTTTTCTACGACTGGCAACTATGTAGTCGCAACTATTCTAGCCCATTGTGTTAATCTAGCGAGTACCTCAGTTAACTCTGGTGAAGACATTAACATCAAATGCGCGCATCCGAATCAATAACCTGTTTTCCGAACCTGTGTTCACTTACTAACTCTCTATTGGCAAGCTTGGACGAATCCCCCCAAAATCAAGCCAAGATGCAGTAGACAACACATGCAAGAGTTGTGATTCAAATGAAAACAATGATGGTATGAGGATGCTCGGGTGATGTGAGACTGGGCATGGCGCTCGGTCTCCCTGGTGCGTAAAATTCCCAAAATGGTTCATATACCACGGAATAAGTTCAACCTCCCAACTTATACTTTAAGTAAATAGGTAGACCCGCTAATAAATATTAGGCGTGATCGCCACAAAGCGGTGGCCAAAGCGGTGGCTAGAAAATTTCGAAATGACCCTACTAATTGTTGCTAAGTATCAACCTTATTCTGCGAGGACTACCGTATCAGTCTGTCTACGGCAACCAAATTATCCACCCGTTCTCGAAAGAATGTAGGGAAGTAACGTTATATTTTTCGTTTACCGTGGTCAAAATATTCTTTACTCGGCCCTTTCAGCTCCAACAAATTCAATTCATTTGAAGAGGGGTGTTTATTTCAACTTGAAAATTCAATTCAAATTGAAATCTCATTCCTGCCAACCACCCACACGGAATCTAAATGTTTCTTTCCAAATTCAAAATATTTTAAACATTGAACAGAACAGAGATGGCGCACTCTTTGAATTTCAAGAATTCATAGCCTCACATGATGGGTGTGGCTTCTGGAGAAAAAGATGGTGTCTTACGGCTTCCATAACCACTAAAAAATATACCATCGCTTCTCCGAGGAGAAGCACTGTGTACAGAAATTCACGAATTCAACCCTTACGTCCATAGCACTTGTATAGTTAAGTGGTACACAATCGAGAAACCGCGGTACATCATCGCACAGCTCTACGTATCTGAAAATAGACACTGCGTCCCAGATCTCATGCGCGTAATTTGAACTTGTGTATCTCGGAAACTAAAGCCGAGGATGACTCGTATGGACTCGATTCGACCACTTTTTGGGGAGAAAATCGCAATTCCAATGCAACTGATGACAACTCAGCATGCGACATCCTGATTTATTTTTCCATAGCAGTTCTGCCAGAAAAACTCCGAAACTTACCACCAGTAAATATAGAAGAAACCAAAAAATCAGTTGTACAGGAGAGTCCAAGGGTATACCTCGTTCCGTACCCTTATTACCATGGTGACCTGACACCGGAATAGTATAATCCTGACCGTGGACCCCTGGAGGACGGTACAAATCCAAGTTCCTGTACCAAAACTCCAAAATCCCAGCCGCAATTAATCGCATGGTAAATTTGTAAACATCTTTTTCCGGTAGTCTAATTTGATCGCGAAATGTTAGAGACGCTGTAAATATTTGCAAAGCCTCCTCCATTCTGTAACATGAAATGCTATTATTCTTGATTTGCATTTTCCTCCCGGGACTTCGTTTAGCCCTGGGCTCGGAAATTTGTTCAACGCACTCACAGTTCGCCAAATAATCTACTGTGAAATCGTAGTTCGGATCAACGAAGAAATTATTTTCTGTCAATATCACATTGTACCTTGAGAGGGCGGGATTAAAACCATCGAGCCAATAATGATTAAAATCCTTCACCATGAATTTGTGACCTCGGTCAAAAAGATCTTTGTTGGTTGATATCACTACAGGTTCATTCGGCGTCGTAAGGTCACTCGTCACAGCACACTGGTAGTATGTATTGATGACACAGAGAAGGATTGTGACTGGGAGGATGACTCGAGCCAAATTCTGCCCTCTCTTTTGTGGTGGTTGACCGATCAATATGAAAATCGCGTCCAATCCAGGTCGAAGGTCGCGATGCGCGATTGAAATCGTAGCGAGTGTTAACCCAATGCAAATCCAAATTGGAACATCGAAGGGTTTTACAAAATAAGTCCAATTCGGTTTTTCGAATATACGGTCAATGGTACAGTAGAGAAATCTCAATTCCCAAACGTCATTTGTTAGGAGTCGATCCCCTGCAAGGAATGAGGTGTTCGGCGGTTTTGAATATTCTCTCCAAATTTGAATGCCTCTTATGTCCTCGGATTCATCTTTCAACATGTGGTCGACGTAAGTAAACGTAATGTTGAGTCGGACGGACATGATGTTGTGGAGAATGTGGTGGTAAGCACACCACTTTCTGGCGTCCTGAATTCGTCGAACATTATCAGTGCATACCTTGTATTGGAAGTCCGACTCAAAAAAGCCATTTGTATACCAAACTAGCTTATAGTTTTCCACGTTTTCCACGTTCTCTCCAGCTAATATTTTATTTTCACTGGATGAGCAGTTCGAATCGATTTGTCCAACTCCAATTCTCAAATTCGAAAGAACTATTTGCGTAAATACGTATGCAAATTCAGTCAAATCAACGGTCCGAGTCCAAACGCATATTGTGAACGTCGTCGATAATTGAACAGAGTTGCGGCGGATTGCATATTGAAAGTAGACGTCTTTATTCATTTCCGAAATAGAGATGTCTTTACATTGGAATTCATTTTTCAGTAACAACCCGAATGATTCACGGAAGTATTTAGTCGATAAATTGAGCGGAATGTGATGAATAGAGGCTGGGACATAATTTTGATTAAATGTTATGATTGCTTCAGTCGCGGCTGTTTCCAGCCAATCCATGTAATGATAACATGTTTCCAGATCATTTGATTTATGAACAGAGTAAGAATATGAAGAAAACCCTGAAGAATAAACAAGAAAAACAATGATCGGTAGAAACATTGCTTCGCTAAAACACTTGAATGGGACTGCACAAATTCCTGGTTTTGATGCAGTCTTCCGTGCATAATAAATGTCTATCTTTACTTGGCTATGGTTCATCAAAATTGCCATTTCACCCGAACTTGTCAAGTGTGTCCATCACAGTCATCACACCACCATTTCCCACGATTACAATCAACACGTCCGTATTCTTCACGCTGTTTTGTTTATTTGTTTGTAAGTACACTGGTGACAGTAAAATGTAAATAACATTGACAGCGTTGTCATCTTGGCTAACCCATAACCACATCACATTTGAGAAGTTTGCAGTGTTCTTGCCACAAACCCACGATTTATGAATTATTCATGGTCTGGAAAATCAATTTAATCTCCACATGAGGAAGTAATACTGGACTAACAAGGGAGGGTCATCCCAAGCCTACCAGGACCCAGAACTAACACCAATTCTATTTAGCATTAACATCCCTCAGTGGGTTTTCGCTAGAGTTCGCCGGCATAAACGAAGTAATCTTTTTCGGATACCCCCGAAAAATGATTAAAAGCATCCTGAGGTCCCCTTTTAATAATTTCAAAATCCTGTGTTAAATCACGTGCTGTTTCCGGCGTTGTACATTTCATGTCCATGTGGAGAGGTGCCCATTAGAACGCACGCACGCACGCACGCATTAGCACGTATTACAGAATAATTTGAGTAAAAATAATTTTTGTCGTCATGATATTAACTGGATATACTAGAAAACTTAAGGAAACACAAATTCTTGACGAAAAGAATCATTTGGAATTTTTTTCATAATTTTCTGTAATGCATCTAATGGGCACTTCTCAACATTGACGTGAAATGGAAAACGCCGGAAACAGCATTTCATTTAACTATTTAACACACGCTTTTAAAAATTTCAGAGGCGGTAAGTACCTCAGGAATTTTATTATCTTTTCGAAGGTAGGTTAAAAAAGTACTTGATTTGTGCAGACTGATTTTGACGAAAATCCACTCAGGAGATGCCAATGCATTAAGAAAATTGGGTTTCGGGTTTACGTCCTGGTAGCCGTTTGATGACTCTCCCTTGTAAGTGTAAAAATGAAGTGTGGAAAAGAATAAAAAAGAGGAAACGACAATTGAATGCAAATAATTGTAATACATTTCTTGTGAACCCTTCAACATAATGCTTTCGTCAAACAAAATTTTTATTGTAATTTCTAGAAATTAGGTACTTGAAGTGCTCCAACAATAAGTCATTGCGAACTCTTTAAATTATTTCACTTTTTCAATGGAGACTTCCATCTTCGTCAAGTGTATCTTGATTATAGGAATGACTGAAAAATGAATTTGTAAATGTTTGTGAAAAGGCTACGGCTAAAAGCTAGATTTGATTGACATACTAACGTGAATGCTTTAGCAATCAATACAGAAAATAATGACATAATGTCTAGATTGCCGTTAAGAAAATGCGCGATGAAAATACAGAAAAACTAGGGGTTGTTCACTGGACACGTTATGTCTTTGTCCTGATTTGTGGGGTGACAGAATTCAGGTGTCACTCGATGGAAACTTGAATAGTTTAATCGGCACTTGAAACTTGGAATTGATAGCGATGATCAAGGATTCGAGAATATAGATCAGTCCTAAAATGGTTTATTGATTGACTTGTGATTTCATTTTCTTTAGATTTCTGTCTCAAAACAAAGATTTTAATAGAAACACACTTGATGGAGGTTCTGTTCCGAAAGTTAATCCGTCGGCCAAATGCACTTTGTGAGGTCGAACGATATATGAATCCGTGACACATTCATGAGGTCGCAAAATGTATTTGCTACACATATTTCTATCGCCCCAGCGGTCCGACTTTTCGTAGTACTTATTACTAATTCACAGACGTTAATGAGGAGGTCAAGGGCTACAACACGTAAAAATGGAGACAAATCTAACTTCATGCATAATTTTTGCGTCCCGGTGCTGTGTGATGTTTTTTAATTTACTCCTATGCATATCGACTTCATTCAATCAATAGTGCAAATTGAAATTACACTTCTTTCCATATCCCAAGACGTAATCAGAAAGCGTTAGAATTCGGAAGTAAACATATAAATAAGTATGTTTCCACAAATGCAACCGAAACGTAACAATGCATCAAGTCGTATCTAAAAGATAAGGACAGTAAAATTAGTATGACCTAGTTCTACTTGAACAAATAATCAACATTCCAGTCATACCGGAAATCATATTGAGATTCCCACTTCTGCGAAAACAACCATGAAACAATCAAGTTAAATTACAAGTACATTGCACTACTTATACTGCCAAGGGCATATTGGTTTGCAGTGATAATACGGCTCAATAAAGTGACGCAAATCAGCCGGGACGAGATGGTATGATGGCGAGGACAGCGTTTATCGAACATTTGTATTAACACCGGTGTCAAGATATTCCAAATTTAAAGGTCATATTGACATAAAATTTCCTGTATCCGCGCTATGAGCGAATAACTTTTCAAAAGCAGTAATATGTGATGACAGTGAGAAAGATAACGGTTTCAATAACTTGTGCCAACTTGGATATTAAAACGTGAACACTCCAGTCACAGACTTCATCCGACAACCAAATTGCTCCTAACAGATCCGTGATTTAAAATACTATACCATTGTTCACAACCATTACTATTATATACCATTAACTTCAAGAATGGAACCTAAAATGCCAATACCGACGGTGGTGACAGTGGTGTCTGCGGTAAGTCATTGGCCATGTATTAGAAGCAGAATGTTTTGTTTTTCAAAAATTAATTTTGACGCTAAATTACAAAAGGCGCGCAAAGTAACGTACAAACTTGCTTTCTAAATTTCTATATGAAAAGCTGCGGGACAGTTAATAAATGAGAAAATTCGAAAACATTACTTGCTATGTGATATATTTTTCTTCGTCGCCATCCCCCACACCTCTTAAAATACCGGTTTCCTAAGAACTTTGGCGGGTTTTGGTTTCGGGTGTGCCTTCCTAAATGATGCAGCTTTCGCGCGTCTAGTATTTCTATCAAAAAGAAGTGTACGACCGATTGTTGACTTGGTAATCTCACATATCCCCATAAGGAGGTACATATATGTCTAATGCATGTAATGTGTGCCGAAAGTCTTGGCAGAAAAAATGAACGGCCTTGATTCGTATTAGGCTAACAGGCCTAATTGTACTAATATTAATATTTCCATATCAACGTTGGAAAAATTCGACAAAAACTTATGTCAAAAGCCTTAACGTAGGGACGAAAATCTTTATTGATTTGTCGAACATTTCTTATCTACAGTTTGCATAGTCTAAGCTCTCAACAACCTAGCTCTCACGCAGTCGCGACTCTTCGATACTTTATTAATTTCAACGATGCGAGCTTTATTTCTACTAAATCGTGTGTTGGGATTTAAACCATGTTGTGTGGACTCAATGACTGAATCTCTTTCAAATTCAGACATACTCTGTATGTCTGAATGCAGGGGTTAACACTCTAATAAAAAACAAACAAACAAACAAACGACACTTGTCGCTGAGTCCCTGACTCTGGATTTGGAACCGCTCTAAAGCCGGTCCACTGATGAATTGTCCATCAGGACAATTCCCTAGGCCAATCTATAAAAAGGCAAAACCACCGACAAATGCCATTGAAGGGTATTTATTGAAAACCCAAGTTACTGATTTACTGTACAAATGGTTCTAGCAACTAAGTAGTGTTAGTCCCGAAGTCCAGATGCACGAGTGTTGCTGACTGTACGAGAGGTTTGAGTCCTAACGAGAGATGGGATGTGTTGCATGGGTTAAGTCTTGAGTCTTGTCATGGTTGCCCTTGGTGGGCCGTGAAGATGAGGTAATGTAGAGTTGGAGGAGGGAAGGGGAATTGTTGATGATGTGGCAGTTCTCTACGAAAGAGAACTGGGACTGCTGGTAATTCTCCCTAACCACCGTTGACTAGCGCTGTTGGCTCTGACTTAGACCTTAGGGCAGAATGACCCGGTGTTTAGTCCCGGGGTAAATTGAAATAACGAATGTAAACAAATGTAAAACAAAACCAATGATTAAAAGCACTTAAAACATTCACGAACATCGTGTTTAACGATAGGCCGTAGGAATCTCCTTCCTTACAACTGCGTCAATGACAATTGATTTCTTTCGACCGTTTGCGGAGCTGTGTAACAAGATAACCGTCCATCCTGATGTGTGTACGACTATTAACTATTGGATTTTCGCTGGATCATTCGGAATTGTAGCCAGTCTAATTCAAATTGCTTCATTTGGATTCGTAAGTAAAATTTATGAATTCATTCACTCCGTATAAGAGTTTCGGTTAATTTTCAGGGGTGAAATATTTATACACGTATTCTTCAATCAAATTTTTTATGGGTCGAGATGGAAATGAATGCAAAATATTAAAATTGGTAAATAGTCTGGTATCACGAAGAAGACACCATTGGAAGTTGGATTTGCTGTATGCCCATGCCACATACACTTAACCATTCTTTGCAAATATCGCATATTTGGCGCTAGGTTTGAAATATCGCCACTGGCAAGGGAACAACTTCAATTGAAGCTCCGACCTAGACCCGCCATACACTTTTTCACACCAATTGGGATGAAATGACATGAAAAGGTAAAAGTCGTCTGTTCAAATGAAGCTATTTTTTTGGCCTATCTTCGAGGATTTGATTAAGAAAATCCTGAGGTTCCCGCTTAGAAATATTTTAAATCGTGTGTTAAAATGCATGCTGTTTCCGGCGTTTTTCATTTCGCGTCAATGTTGAGAGGTGTCTATTAGATGCGTCAAGATTTTGATTGAATATAGCAATGGACTTGACGGAACAAAGTGTTCAGGATTTTCTTAACCAAATTTTTGAAGATAGCCCAAAACAAATACTTTTTTGAACAGACGACTTTTAAGTTTTTTCATGGCGGGGGATCCCAGCTGGTGTGAAAAACTGTATGGCGGGTCTCGGAGCTTCAATTTGATAACGTTCCCTTGTGAGTGTTTCGATGAAATTCGATTGAAATATCCAAAATAATTAATCACTACTTAATCCAAACTGTAATCGCTTTAATAGCAGTTATAATTTCTGTAGGTTTACCTGAGGATACTTGGAGCAAGATCTTGGTGCGTGCTCCATTTAGTAATATGCGTCCTGTCAAGCATAACATTGGCGATTGCTGTAAACGAGAAAGGGTTATCAAAATCCGCGCCAGATAAAATAACCGCCTTCACAATCATTGGTTTAATTGACGTTATCTTTGCTCTTATTACTGGCCTTTGCTTTTGTGTTCGTTTCAAAGATCCAGAATAGTTTACTGACAAATTCAATCGACAGATAAATATATGTGTAAGTGTAACAAGAATTTTTACGTCGAGTTAATTAAATTATGTATTGATTAATGACAGTAATAAATATCACATATTTATTGATGAATCTATGTTCGGCATAGCATTATTATGTGGAATATAAATTGATGACAAAAATAGAATGAACTAAACGAAACTGTCAAAATTGATGAGCATGCAACTGCAACAGAAGATACAGGGTGTCTCAGAGAAAGCGCATAGTTGTTTGATGTTATTTTGGCGTAGTTACGAAAATTTACATTGCAGGCAATGAGAGCAAACCGCCCAACAACAATAAAAACACAAACAACTATGCGCTTTCTCTGAGACACCCTGTATTTGATGGGAATTGCACCTCAATAGTACTGGTTGGGCAATAAGGAAATATAAATAACTACACGTAATGTAGAGTTGAATCAAAGTCAATTAAATTTATTTTAATTGTCTCTAATTTCATTGAATTACTGCAATCTTTCTTAATACATCTTAAAACAAAACACGTACGTCTTGAATCAATTTTCTCATCTCCAACAAATTTTACGATCGTCATCTGGAAACTTAATAAAAATTGAAGTTAAAAATTACATGTGAAAATACCAAAGTGTGTCTAGAATCATGTAATTCACCAATTGTACACGGATTTAAATGAAGATGACCAGTACAGGTATTGAATTGTTTACGGCGTCTTAAAGTTGTCACTATAGAGTGTTCTCACATAAAGTTCGCATTTCGTCATGTACGCAATATTTTATTCGACATCACTGATTGAAATTCTAGTAAGGACCAACGGTCTGATGAATGAATGATTGGATGGAAATATTGACATTATGGCGGAGTTAGGAACAAGAACAGTGTCATTAATACCGTCCAGATATATGGAAAATTATCTCCAGTTCACGTACTACATTGGAGTTTGTCCGAATAAATTCAGGACTGACCAGTATGGGGAATTCAAGGCTGAACGGAATCTATTCCAAATGGTAAATAACTTTCCATCTGAATATTTTATAATAACTACAGGGTGGTTCGGTAATCAGTAACCCAACCATTCCTTAATATAGATCGGAAGGATTTTTTCGAGTATGTTTAGTACAAACCGTTAACAATTTCATTTTTTTTTTAAATATTTTCAGACATTCTGTTTTGTTAACGCAATATTGAACTTCCTGATACGTATTTCTGGATTGAGACAAATCGAAAGGACTCGTTCAAAGGGAGAGAAACAGCTGGATCCCGTGGAATACTTTACAGCAGCAAGAGAAATTGCACTCACGATTTATGCCATATCAATCTTATACACATTTTGGTTCAAGTCCGATGTTTTTTGTAAATTTCTGAATTTACTCTCCGGATTTCACAAGGAACAATCAAGAAAAATATGTCAGTGGCACCGAATTCAAATAATAAATGAGTTCAATCCGCATTGGCGTGCCAGAAATCAGGTAAAGTTGAATTCTATATAGGACTACGAAACCCGTGGTTCAAAAATGAACCAGCGCAATCTAACTTTGCATAGCGAAGTGGAAAGTCCTTTTTGTGACGTGAATAGGCAGACAGTCCTAGAAAAATTATTCTGTATTTAAGGAAGACACAACCGAAATATATATTACAGTAAAAAAAATTGGTCCATATGTTTGCAACAGTCAATGACTAAGAGTCTGCCCATCTTTTTCATATTTCCCTCCTCCCTCTACTTTGAACAGACCCTACCACTTGAGACGTGAATAATACGGGAAGGGACAAAAGACATGTTTAAACCAGTTAACAATTAAACGTCTGACCGAATATGGTCTGCCGAATGAATAATCAGAACCACATAAACAATTAATTAGGTGTAAGAAATACACAAACTCTCCGAACTCTTGCCCACACGTTTCCGCGCCATCTATTACCACACTACCGACACTACGACACCAGGAATCACGTAAGGTGGCTATACCGTGCCGCTTTTGAGAGTACGTAGTATGATTCTTTCGTACACATTGTAGACACATAACTAGGGCTCCGATCGGTTCGGTTTTTGGTTCTATTCGAGTAATTTCAGTTCGGGTTTCGGTTCAGTTGGATTTTTATTGGTTCGGTTCATCATTTTTGAGAACCGAAACCGATCGGATAACCGAAGCATAGAAATTGTGCCTAGCGCACAAAGGGCACCGGAAAATCCCTCGTTAGAATTGGCTCAATTTTTGACACGTAGTTACCCCTGACCTCCTTAACAACTATTGTGAAGAACCAAACCCAAAAGGTCACCTGCTGTGACCTTCAGAGGTCACTGACCTTGAAATATCGGTCACCTTAAAACCGTGAAAGCGACCACTACAAAAGTTATTCTACTCAGTGAGACGAGCAATCATTTTTCTCTGCGGTCGGTCCCCGAGGTCGCAGGTCAAGGTCAACATTACGGTTATGTGGCAACCAATCTTCGGATAAACTCAGTTCAGAACCGAAACCGAACTGAAAGTTTCGGTTCGGTCTCGGTTTGGACTGAACACCGAACTGAACCATTTTTACCGGTTCGGTTTCGGTTCGGTTCGACCAGAAAACCAAACCGATCGGAGCCCTACATGTAACTCATGGTTTAGCAAATGTGACAAACAGGCAATGACACATCCTTTTTATTTAATACCTCAACATTCCGAAAAGAAATAGGGACAAACTGTATGCCTCATTGTTTTTGGGGCCATTTCCAGCCACTTCTGATTTAATTTCTGTTCTCAGGTCACCACCTGGATATTGATTTGCATGATTTACATGTTTTTATCTACGTTAACGACATTCGGAATCATGATTGAATCAAATTTCTGGGATTTCGATTTACTCCTTCAAAATTGGAGTGAAGAAGGACGGGCACTTATTTTCATCCCGAGGAGTTACCCCATCGCAAATTCCACTGTTTTGTCGACTCTAGGCATCGCTTGCGCAACTTTAAATGCAATGACCAATTTCGCCGAGAATGTATTCATGTGCTGTGGAGACACCTTTCTTTTAATGAGCGCCGTCTTACTATTGGTCTACGTTCAACAGTTTGAGACAAAATTAAATAGTTTAACTGGTGAGCCAGTAAATTCATCTTCAATGAATACGACCCACTACGGAATACGAAATCACGGAAGATTTCTCAGTATCGACAACTTACGGAACAACAAACAAAATCTCAATATGTCAGATATACTGGAGCACTTCGACGAAATTGTTCGTGTTGTTAATGGGCTTAATCAATGCATTGGACTACTGACCTTTGGTCTCACCCTTGGGTCGCTTCCTTTCTTTGTGAATGATTTTCTTAACCTTTTGAATCCTCCGAATATTTTCGTCCTCTTGAGAATTCTTCTGTTTCTTGTCCATCTCTTTGCATTTATAGTAATTTCAGCCAAAGTCAACAAGAAGGTACTTATTTAAAAAAAATTAATTTCACTGTACTTTTGGTTTTACTGTACCGTTCATTTTTTAACCTTTAGGCTCAAGCTCTGGAAACCTGGATGGGTCGAAGAGATAATTATTTATTGGTCAAAAGAACAGGTGGCATTGGCGTGGAGGAAGTTTTTGCAATTCAACAAGGACAAAGTCTCGGCATTAGTGTTGCTGGGTTCTTCGTGATCACCACAGGATTTGTTGGATCGGTAGGTTGTTTAAAAACCCATTTCATATTAAACCTGTATCGGTTTCTAAGTAAGTTATAGAATTACTAATTTCTTAATATATTTGTTTAGTGGATTTCACTATTGCTCACGTTTGCAATTGTTATAATGGAGTTCCGATCGTCCTAAGGCGTCTAGGTAATTAATTTGTCACGGAGGTCTTGAATCCTTAAACCCATTAATTAACATTTTTTTAATTAACGACATTTTTATTAATTAACATTTTTTTTTAAAACAAAAATACAAAAAAATGCTCTTTTCAATACATTGAGTTTTCCTACACAGTCAGGCACCAATTCTCTGATCCAAATGGTAATTGACTCATCCAGATAAAA
>JAQFYE010000561.1:0-33426 GCA_034694305.1 Protaphorura glebata
AACAATATACAATTCCGGACTTCTATTCGATAATTTACAGTTAGCGCAAATGACAATTTCGAAGCCAGGGATACTACACTGATCTGTATCCGAACCTTAATTGTCTTCTAGCCAAATCCGCGCGAATTTTTCTTAAGAAACTTTATAGTTCACATTCATTTTGCTTTATATGTTACTGTAAAAAGTAAATGCATTCCATAGAATAGAAATTTGATCCGGTCTGTGCAGTGCATTTTAAAACTGGGATTGTGATTGTATTCGGTCTCGTTCGGTTCAATTCCTACGATTTACCATTTGTTCTGGCGTGTAATTCGTACACATATTTTATTTGAATTCTGCTCCCAATTTTGACTTTGACTCGGCCATGCAATCAGTTTTTAACTGATGTGCTGTACAATTGTTCAAAGTTAAGTATTTGGTCGGTTACCTTTATCTTCTCTCGAAGCTACTCGATACTATCGGCGTTTCCTGGTGGATCGACACCTTCGATATCAATACCACACATTTTTCATTTTTAACAAAAATAACTGACATTTTACACTGGATCTTGTTAATTATCGCTTGAGTTTTAACTCAGAATGCACTTTGTATGCATTAGACGTGTGAGTTGGAAGTTGGAACTGCTCCCGAGTAACACCAACCATGCAGTGCCCATAAGTCGAAATATTTTAGAATGATTTCAAAAACTTAAAAATAAATAATTTTTAATTCAAAATAAAACAATCCATTCCATACAGGTAGACTTTAGGTGTATTTCGAATTCGGTTCAGGTTATCATTTACACTTGCAAGACCAAAATACTTCAAACCATCAACCATCGTCATAATCAGTTACTTGCCTCATCTGTTACGTATGGATATTTTGAGGACATATAACATTATGAAAGTAACTCGAATCTGTCCCGATCTCGTGGATTCTGAAACGCGAGAACGGTTTAGTTTTGAAGAACATTAATATGCAAAATTGAGAAGCTGAATGCAACGCTAAACGATAAAAAAATTTATCTGGTGGAATATTTCTGAATCATCAAATACGTTTTTTTTTTTTAAATTCGGGAAACATCGAAGGGTTGAGCTTAAGCTTAAGTTCAAGTTATCCTTTCGTGTTTTTCACATTACAGTATCTGGAATTAACAGGCCGTTCTTTCATATTCAGCAGGTAGTTTTCTGCAACAACTTGTGAATTCATTTAGCACGAGAGCCCAACTACTATTGCCCGAATAGTAAGGTTATCTCAAGAACCGAAGATCTGTAACTACTAAATATTCACAAGCACGCTCACTCTGCTGCGGTAGAAATGAAAACAGAGTGTTCCTTACTTGCGGACACGGACATTTAAGTGAAACTGGGTCACCACCTTGACCTGAACATTGATTTTACTGGGCCGATCCTGATTTATTTCTATCTGAAAATGAGTCGAGTACATATTTAATGAGATCTGGATCGCAGGGTCATTGAATTAGTAATACGAAAAGGTACACGCGCACGCGATGTTCATTGAATTGATGCTATTCGAAATTTTGCTAGAATAATAACAAGGAAAAATGACTTCAGATTGTGAATTTAGCGATTTAAATGCATAGCTCATTGGCCCTGAATTCATTGACAATGAAATCAAGACTCCCGAGTTTCTGTCTAGGAATAATTTGATCTATTTAACGATTGTTGAACTTGAATTGAATTAAGTTCACATTCTTAGGACACTGACGTAGATCGTTCACACTAAGTATAAATATTTGGACGATCGATGTATCTTCTATCAGTTCTGATTCTCCGAATTCAGTACTCTTTCAAACTTCAAACATAATCAAAAATTTTCCTTTGAAAACAAAATCAATTACAAATCACAATGAATTTCATTTTCGTCTTCTTGTCACTGGCTTCTCTTACCTGGGGGATTGAAAATGAAACGGCTCACTTTCAAGTTTTTCCAAAACTGAAGGATTATGCGGAGAAAACCAGGTGAAATTATTTCGTATTAGCTCATAATATTATTAGCAGACCAGATTCGAGTATCTGATTTTGATTTGATCTAATCTACTCAGATCATTGATGGCTATCGCTGTGATCTGTTCGGACTGTAGAGTTTTTGATAATTCTTAAATATATTGGTTTTAATCTGTGAATATCTTTCATCTTCAGAATTTCAAAGCTTCACCCCGATTCTAAAGTGTCGATTACGGTTGGAGAGAAGAATGGATTCCATTACACTCTGAGTGGTTTCACTCGATCCTATGAAAAAGTCTCTGTGTCTGGAGAATATTTGAACAATGAGATCACTTCAGATGGCTACGCTTGGTTATTCCTTGGCGTACCGTCAGGAGTTGAAGCATTCCAATATCGATACAATCACAATCATATGGAGGTCATGACCTATAATTACAAGTATGACCAATTCTTGTTTGAAATCATTCCCCCACATGTCGTGGACGTTGGAATCTTAAGAATCAGCCAATTCAATGAAACGGCTCTCCTCGTATCTGGGCCATCTCGAAGTGCTCTTTTTGGATCCAAGGTGAAAGAACTTAAACCAACTGAGGAACCTACAACCCAAGCTGTTTAAAAAACTGCTATTAAAAAAAGTTGAAATTCAGCATATTTAATTTATAAATATTTATTAACTGTGCAAGGCGGAATTGGCCAGAAATAACTATACATACACATAATCTACATACGTAATGATTATTATGCTTAACAAGATTTGAGTTGCCAATTTATTTATTCACTAAAAATTAAGGAAGAATACCATTAACTCGTGTGAATTTGAAATAAAAACATAAAACAATGTTATTAAATGCGATGAGGATTACTATTTATTTATTTCATTAGGAGAAGTATTGGTACGACGGTACGGGGGTTGGTGGGAGATGAAGATAGGATTTCAAAAAACATTTTGATTAGACAAAGCTTTGGAATTTCAGCCAAATCGTTAAAAGAACAAAGACAAACAAACAAACAAGCAAAGCGCTTTGTAACGTATTACCAGGTTGAAGGTACTGAGATACATATGTATAGTTTTGACCCTTAGAAAAACTGAAAACTGACTTGTATTATGTGTACTATAATCGGTATTCAGTGAAATGATGATGTTCTGTCCTATTTATTATTGTACTGACTGAACCAGAGAAATGTATTGCGTTTTTGACTATATTAAAATTACTGATTTCGGTAAAAAATTGACAATTTACATTTTTAAGTTTGCTACTCGGTACTAGGAAGATTATTCGGTATTTTATTTTAAGTATTGACCATGTCAACTATGGAAGATATTTTCAAGTAATCGTATATAAAACTAATGAACAGTAAATAAATCAATGGACATGACATACACTATTTTTTGGTCCGACTTTTAATACTTCACACTAATGCCCATTTGACAATTCATTTTTTTCATTGCGATGCATAATGCATAATATTCAATGATTAATGCTCATTAATATTGAGTACATCATTTAAATTTGTGTATAAGTATTCTTGGACCTATTTTCTTATTTGTTGCTTGATGAGAATTTGGAGGAATTTGAAATTGATTGAGTTGAATTGAGGTGTGTAGAGGTTCTCATTTCTTTGGGAAGATGAGTAAATTGTAAGCCTCATCCAAAAGAGCTTGAGAGATGATCATTTGTGAAGACGGTGGGCACAATGCGACTTGGAAGAATGAAATGCAATCTTTGAGGATTTGGATGGCCTCCAATGCTTTATTATCAAAAACGAGTTCATCAGCTTGTTCCATCATAATTTCATGATGAACAATGTGTTGCTTCAAAACATCCATTTCAAATGATTCTTCACAATTTCCACAAACTCCGAAACCAGCAGATGCAATGAGAACACATTTATGAACCTCTGACCTCCGTGAGAATACAAATTCAACTTTGCATGTAGGGCACAAATATTTCATTCCATCCTTCAAGATTTGATCCAATCTTGGCCATTGGCGTTTGCATGCAATACAATTGCAAATAAAGTCAAAATTTTGTGAGAGATGATTTTGTCTTGCATTCGTGACGGAAGTTGAGAAAACACATCCGTAGCTCAAGAGGAGTTCATCACCAGGGTTCAATTGACGATTTGAAATGATAGCGATTCTTCCATTTGGTAATTGTTCACGAAGGACAGTAGGATCGCAAGAATGATTGAGCATATCAGTTAGAGGGTAAATCCCTGAACCAATTTGAGTATATTCTTGAGAATGAAATTTCATGGAATGTGAATCAGGAGTCATGTCCCTGTTTTTCTTTTCATCATAAATTGAACTGGTGTTCAACGGAAATGACACAACGTGCTTGAGGAGAATTGAGGACACGAAGTTAATGAAGCTTCCACGCTCTGATTCTTCAATTTCATCAAAAAATGAACTTTTTTGATCCAAAACATGGACGACTGACATGGCCATCCAGGTCAGAGTTGGCATTTGTGCCGTAGGGATACGGCTTGTCAAATTGAGGATGTGTGAATAAGGATGCAATTTCCCGCAATCATCAATGATTCGGAAGCACTTGGTCGATTCCCACTCAGGTTCGGTGATTGAGCTCAAGTAAAGGTCATGAAGAAGTTTCGGACCAGCCTTACA
Source organism: Protaphorura glebata (assembly GCA_034694305.1). Taxonomy (NCBI): domain Eukaryota; kingdom Metazoa; phylum Arthropoda; class Collembola; order Poduromorpha; family Onychiuridae; genus Protaphorura; species Protaphorura glebata. The sequence goes on from JAQFYE010000561.1 coordinate 4,573, forward strand.
AAGTGCCTTGAGAGATAAGTGCATGTTTCGGTCCACATTAGTGGCATGAAAGTATGGCAACAATGGACATTCGTGACGGTGGCCATCCTGATGATCCTTCTCTTGGCATGACGAGGAACAATAGGTCACCTGGAAAGACATATAATTCGATCAATGACCTTTGAAACGATACCACTACACAGGTTTTTGACATTGAAACCACAACAATATAGTGCTCTAGAAGGTGGTCGCTCGTTAAGGAATGTGGTCTCACACAGAGGTTTGTCAGTATGGATATACTGAAAGCAATACCATAAGGATTTTTTTTACATTATTTGACCGGTCGTTAAAAACAGATTTGGCATCTCGAATTTGCACACGTTTAATAGTCCTTGACTTGACTTCCTATACTGATAATTTCATTTATAACTTACAAAGGTACATCCTGGACAAGCAATGACGGACTTCAATTTCTTGTAGCAATGGGCACAGTATTTCATTTCCCAATTCAAGGCATTCAATGGAAGGCTTACAAAAGGGTCCTCCAACATCATTGTCGTACCTTAGGAGAACAAATGGATATTGTGAATCAAATTTTTTTTAGACTACCGTATTTGCAAATTAGAACTACATTCCTTGCATTCGTTATTAAGTTGTTTAATTTTAATGATATAAGGAGCCAAATCAGGGCACAGATCCTTCTATTTTCGGAAGGTCTTTCTTATTCGGCAAATTTTATTAAATAATTTGTTTACCAGTTTCGATCCCAATGTCCACAGTGACATGTTTTTCCTTCCCCTCTCCTGGTAAAATATTGATGTAATCCGCCATTAATGGGATTTCTGTATTGGTACCTCCGTGAATCTTAAAGAGTTCAGTCTTCAAATAATTTTGTCTGTACAACTCTTCCTGGTCGTTGACTGGCTTGTTCATCCGAACACTTTTCATGTGACGCTTGATCAATTTGAGCTCTAATTTTTTGGAGCACTGATAATTCAGGGCAGCCTCCGTGTCATGAATTGATCCTTCGTAATTGTTGATAGTCAACAAAACAGTGGAACGTTTCCAGTAAATCTTCCCAGCTTTCTTGGTGTTGATCGGGGCAAAGCAAGCTGCCAAATTGTAACTTTTGATAGCGTGGGTATAATTGACACGTTTCCGGAACTTATCACCCTTCTTCTTCAACATCCCAGACAACACTTCATTCTTTCCAAGCACTTTGAATATATTAAAAAATAAATATGTTTGGTTTACCTGTATATTTATGATGGTACTACAAGTATGTACAGGGTGGTTCATAAGCTGTAATCCACCGACGACCTGTAGGCAAGCTAGAATTTCTGGCAATCTATAGACTGGTACCGTTAATCCGAATTAAGGTAGATCATTATACATATACTCAAGAAATTCAACGCGTGCGTTTCTACGATGGATAGTTCTATGGATTTCGACATTCTCAGCTGACCACTAAATACACATACTGTACAAGAATCACAAATACAATAGCCCTACGTAAAAATTACTAGGAAATGTCTCATCCCGTCATCGGTTGTGCCACAGAAAAGCGAGCGAGGCTTCACCATTCCGTCGATTGAAAAGGAAACTCCATAAACCTATTTCTTTTTACCAAACGAAGTTTTTGATAATTAAATTAATATTTGCACAGTTGGTAGACGTAATGCAATGCGCTTATATAGGCGCATTGCATTACGTCTACCAACTGTGATATTTGAAATAGAATGAAAAAAAGAAAATATTTCAATAATACATTTCGAATAAATTTTACACGAATCAAAAACTCAAAATCATTAAACTTCAAGTTTTGACATTTGTATTTCCAACTTTACATGGTGTAACTTTACGCGAACAACACTAAAAGAATACTATTTTAAAATTTTTCATTTACAATGAATAACTAATATTCCAAATTCGCAATAATTTCATCACCTTTCCATGGGAATAATTTCCATAGCAACGGCGGAGTTTGTTTAGGCCAGTTTTATTGAGGCAAACTTTTTTGTTGCTATGAAAATTTTTCCCATGCCAAATACCCATACCGCAAAACTTGAGTTTAAGGGGGTCCCCCTTAACAGTACACAGTCAAAATGTAGTCATTGCACAACTACATCCCCAGGGGTACCTCCCATGAAAATTTCATCCCGATTGGCCCTGTAGTTCCAGAGAAAAGCTCTCAACAAACAAATGCTAACCCGACTATGGGAGAGAAATAAACAGATTTCGGACAACCTAGTGGAACAGAAAAGCTTCGCTGCACTCCGTTCGCTTCGCTCGCTAAACAAGAAAATCCTGATCATCTAAGATCTAGATTTGTCTGCAGGACACGTTATTAACCACACTTATGTATACGCACGGAATGTAAACATTTGAACCACCCTGTACATTTAGTAGGATTGTATAAAATAAATAATTATGGTCAGTGATATTTCAAATTACAATCATCCACTGGGTCTATCAATTGAAGAAAAGCGTCCACGGGAAAATGTTCTCCAATCATCTCCACACGCCCCATAAAGGTTTCAGCAATCATGACATTCCCTTGAACATCATTTTCAAATATCGTAGTTTGAATCAATTTGGTCAATGAGACCATAACTTCGTAGTCTCCCTTCATCAGATGCTTCGCAATGTCTTTCAATCCGGCTTTGTCCTCACGATGAGTCTTCTGTAAACATTACACATTTTTATTCCGATGAAAATATTAGTGTTCTACCAGTCAATCCACTGATGAATCTTTGACATGTCAAATTAAATTTACATTTACCTTACGAATCCAGTTGAGCATCGACATTCTGATTCGATTTTCACCGTCGATGATAGAATGGATAGTAACGTCCCGCAGTTAAACGGTCAGAATGTCGGAACACTGATCACGTTTTATTTTTATTAATTGGCAAAAATTCTCAAAAAGTTAACGAATTAAATTGTTTAACTTTATTCAAATGCGACTGTGATCGAGGACAGACGAGGATGAACTGATTTGACCTCTCTAGGGTTGGTTGATGTAGAAATGTCCAATTGTTTGTTTTGTTTTTTTTATCGGCGTCATGGTCTCTGATCTTACAATTTCCAAGTTTTAATAAATATTTGAAGTTTTTGAATTAGTAAATAGGAGAGTTATGACAAAAGTAAGAAATTAAATTATAATAATAATAAAATTGACGTAAGCTCGGAAGAATGGTCATTCAATCAAGAATTTCCCGGAAATAAAATGAAAGCATTTGTTTTTACGTCAAACTTTGGTTCAGTTTATTAAAATTTTGATTTGTCATCTTGTGAGAAGGTATTAAATCATACATATCGTGTTTATAGTACGGAATTCCATAGGACAATATATTCCTAAGACTTCTAAAACTGGAGTAAAAATACAAAGTCGCTACTCGTAATCCAGCATTGTCATTTCCTTAGAAGTTAAAGTTGCATAGGTAGCCCTGACTGCTTCGCTATGATACCGGTCCGATATAAGATATAATTTTCAAAATCAGATGAAAGTTAAATATTACAAAGTTCCTTCATTTCTTTGGTGAATATGGCAATTGCTGAAATTTTTAACGATGAAAGATGGGATCATTGCTTAAAACGATTATTGTTATAATTAAATTCTAACAATTAATAATATCCAATGTACGTAATGTACATGACATAGACTCGATTCATAGAAAAATGACCGTATTATTTTATCGTCAACGCGTTATTTGAATTGTACCACCCACGAATCTGTACGGCGACCTAGGTGGTCGCCGTACGATGAGACTTCAATGAGACTACGTACAATATATAATATAATATAATATGGTACGTACAATGAGACTACCGAAACGCTTGTCGTCTCATCCTGTAGGACGACGTTTTAATTCCCTTGTCGCCTAACCGTATTCTTTTTAGGAGTATAATACTCTTTTTTGAGTCTCAAAACTGCTTAATTATCCACTTTTGACCCCCGTTTTTAGTGATTTTCCTCAAAATATCGATTTTGACCCCATATTTAAGATTTCTGTACTCCTAGCCAATCTTGAAAAAGTGGTAACCCTGCTTGTTGCGCGACCACCTGTACGACGCGACCACTCTTTTGTCCTAAAATCCAATCGTTTGAGACATGTTAAGAAGCACAGTGTCTTATAAAGTTTAATGCTGTCATAAATTATAGCTGACGATGGACTTTGTCACACCGCACTACATACCACATGGCAATGTAAAGATAAGAAGACTATCTTCTAGACTCGCATTTCTAATGCCACTAGAAATTAAAATTTATGACCTATCCTAATCTCAACCGCAATAAATTTAGCTGCGGCCTTTATAGTTCAAAATCAAAAATACTACACTTATTTGTAAATCCCATGTAGTCTAGCGGTTAGGATATCTGGCTTTCACCCAGAAGAACCGGGTTCGATTCCCGGCATGGGAAATTTTTTTGAATTGCTTTTTGTGAAAGCACCTGTCCCATGGAACTGAGAAGTTTCCAGTCTGCAATACAAATTAAAAGTTAAACTGTCAGTCTTATTTTATATTTATATTTTGCTCCCAATGTTTACACATTCCGAATAAGTCCGCCGTATAAAACTGATCATGAGAATTCCAAAATGTTACGAGAATGATTCATTGGTTTGAGGACTACAAACTACAATAGAGTCGATTCCTTTACCCTGAGCATTTGCTCAGGGTAAACTACTCTGAGGTCTTTGGATGTGGTAAGTGATGGCGTCTGTATGAGGTAAGGTATCGAAGTCTCGGTGCTTTACTTTGGCCTGATATCATAATTGTGACCGTCGCTTAGTACGCTTAAATTGACAGTATATTGCCAGATACGATGATGGCGGGTTTGATATTGTCAACTCTCCACCATTCTGAGTTATTGACGTTATAACCACACATCAGCCATTGCATATAGCATTATCGTGAACACAATTTGAGAATAAACCCCCTGGGTTATATAATGAGAACCCCGGGGTTCTCAGAATATTCACCATAAATAAGTTCGTGCTTACTTGAGCAAATAGGCAGAAAAATCACTTTGAATGAGGGTAATGTAATGCTTTCCACAATTTCTGAGATTCAGAGAAAACACTACATTACGCCCCAGCTGTTTCAGCCGATCTGTCTATTTCGGTGCTACTACTGAAATATGAATGAAAACTTGGTATACATTTAAACGTACTGGAGAATCTTTACCGCCATTTCTGATATCATGCGAGAGGCAAAATACAAAGGAATTTTAAAGTTCCTGAAAAATAAATAATCCATAATTATGAGAGAGTTTGGGTCATATCTCTGTTCAAATTATAGTCAAATCGCAAATTAGGAGTACATGCCAAATAATAGGTACTATATATAGTACCTCAGGGAACGATCCCCAGTTTTCTGAATGGACTGAAAGGTTATGAACCAACCATAGTTCATTAGTACAGCGAGCTCAATTAAATAAAACAAACATTTGCATAGCTGTCACATGCTCACACATTGACTACAAATGCAACGGAGGACTTTGTCGACATAACGACTTACTGATAGAGAATACCTTCCTTGTTCGGTCAGATTTTGCAAGGTTAATTGTTGCAAACAATCGCACTATTTATTTTCTATATTGATATACTTTGAATTTTCGATAAAATTCAAATATGGGTTACACTCTACAACATATGAATTGTGTACTCAACTAGTGGTGAAGTCATACGAGTTGTCATATTCAGGTATCCAGGGAAGAAAGCGTCTCTGAAGATCATTACCACGACCAAATTACAAACGAAATTGTTCAACATTCCAGCAGTCGGTACTTTTCAATAGTTCTAAACCAAGTCTAACCGCGGCGACAATTCTGATTCATTAATTTGGTTACAATAATTATCTTTAGAGGTTGCAAGACAGTAGTGGTTTTATTGTTGAAGTCTCATGCAGTTACACTTCTGACGCCATTGTCCATAATCCGAGAGTACTTTACATTTTCTCAAAATTGGAAGGACCGTTGCGTACATCAATTTAGAAGACTCGAGTTTTTTCAGGAATGCGACTCGTTTACCATAGAATGACATCATAACCGATACCATCGCGTATTACACGCCGATTTTAAAATTGAAAAATGGCACCCTACAAGAATGCCTGCCTTGAAGGTGTGTGTCCAAGTTGAATTTGACATTGAGTCATTGGAGTTCCCGTGTGATTTGGGCGGATCCCATCCTCCAAAAAGTACAATAGAACTTGAAAATGCATGAGAAGAGAAAGGAGAGAAACGTAGAACGGACAGGTAATAAAAAAGCTCTAAAGAACTCCTCTCGAGTACTTCTCATGTGTAAAATATGTATGTCCTATCCTCTTCTAATTTTTTACTCACAGATACAGATACAGATACCAAACCAGGTACGCTTCTTTACGCTTAACCCCTTCTTATGTCGTCGCTTTTTATTACATTGGACTAGTCCCGGTTCTTTCAAGGGGTCAGTCCGGTGGGCCATGGCCTTTTTAACTTTTGAAAACCAAGCCAAATGCAAAAGCAACCCATTTCGAAAAAAATGTTCATCATGATACTCATCCAAGTGCTACGGCAGTAGTTAATGAAAATATTAATCAAACTAATTAAAAATATTGCTGTTTTCGAACATAACGAAAAACTAAGCAAATTACTGAAATTTTGTTATTTTGGCTTTTACTGTTAATTGACAACAGAATTCTAATAAAAATGCTCAAAAAATACAATATCTTGCAATTCACTTCATTGGAATTACATTTAAATGGATCACAATTTAAAAAAATAGCAATGATTGGCACTGTGTGAATTGGGCACAGGACTGACACTGCCCTGTATATTGGATGAGTATGAACCTACCTACCTGTGCTGTATATAATTTTATGGAGTCGACGACACCCCGAAACGGAAAATTATACAAGGGAATTTGTCCCACCTTATCTTAATTAAAATTAGAACGACAAAGATCTCTCTAGTAGACTGTACTTTTTTTTTATTCTGAACTTAATTTCGATAATGTTGTGTCGGACTATTAATTTTGAAAGGATTTAACATAAATTTTTATACGTTAGATGGTGAAATCTGATGTGCGTGCATGCGTGCGGTGTTTTTATACATGTGGAAGTGCTTGTGATGTGTCATTAGCCTTGTATTTATTTGCCAATTTGCCAAATTGAGTATTTGCACTTGAAATTTAGCATAATATTTACATTGAGAAAATGAGAACTGCAATGTAGAGAAGATTTAAGGCGATATTACCAAAATCTAAATTAATTGTAGGGAGTAGATTAGTTTAGAGAAACTGTTTTGTAGCAATTAGTTGCTTTTTAATTTGTTTGGCTGTGAATGAAGTCAGAGTTTAGAAAGTCACCAAAACGGCCTCCAATACAATTTTATTAGTTTTACGACCTGTGATTTTACAACTAACATATCGGTGACAAAGAGTACGGACAAATATTATGTCCGGGTCCAAACACCAAATCCTGGTGTTAGTTTTACATAAACTACTTCTCCAGGAATTTATATTCCATGGTGAGTCATCCATTGGTTTTTGAAAATTAGTCATATTATAGTGGAATAGTCTTAGAATGTTAATGACAAATGTAAATTTCGACATTTCGTCGGATTATTCGACATGATGATTTTGGATATAATGTACACATTTCGAAGATGCGGTTTTAATACAACGCGACGGGGCGAATCGAGTTACAGTTAGTTAATTTTTAATTAAGAAATTCCGCGGATATAGTTCTGCACGTTCAATGTTCATTATGAAGTCAATAGGAAATATACATTTACAAATTCTAGTAAGCTGAACTGAATATTTTCATCATTGGGCTAAAATTGCAATGTCTCCGTTATAATATTAATTGCGTGACTGGAAGCAGTATATTCAAAGTTCGACTAAAGTACCGAATATTAAACTAATATATCAGATATTAGCCCCAAAAATATGTAATATTTTACTAAAATGTCGAATATTCAGTCCACGTCGTCCGAACCGAATATTTAATTTTGGTCAAGTACCGAATACACTGCTATGCAACCAAATTCTTCACCATTTCCTTAATTTATGGCGTAATTTGATGTCGCTAATTATCTCAATTTTTTGAAGGTGTATCCGGTGACCAAGAAGGACACTACTTAGGGTGTTACTTAAAAGACAGACCCTTCGAGTACGAGATTGGAAGTGGGGCCAACGGAAATAGCAATAATAATGGGATTCCTCTCATACCAAATTATGGTAGCAATGCAATTGCTGCTAATTCAGATGCTTTAGATTTATGGTTTACACCAAGAGAGTCTTCCTCATCATTTAACCCTGCGAAATGTACTGCTGCATGCGAAGCATCTTGGTTCAGGTAAAAAATATTTTATCTAATCTACTTGGGGGTGTTTTCAAGTGTGCCATGCGATGGTGATTGTTAAAGGTTGTTGACACAATCGCGTTTACCACTTTTGAAATCATTCCAGATTACATCCATTCAACTCTTGAGAAAAATATTGAACTTATTTTGATTCCGAATTCCAGATTTGCCGGAATATTCAGAAACACGAACCGATTAGAGTGTTTGTGCGGTAGTAGTTATGGAAGAAATGGAGAAGGACGATGTGACAAATGCTCGGGTGATGAAACATTGACTTGCGGGTCAGAGAATTCTGCTAGTATTTATGACACTGGAATAAAGGGTAATTAAATAACTCAATTTGACCTTTCGTGTTCGAAAATAGCATAGGCACTAAAAAAAATTAAGGGATGATATTTAACTATTTTTTGTTAAATTACAGTGCCCTCACCACCACAACAAATAATGTTACTACAGCGAACCGAAAAGACACTGAAAATATCTTGGGCTAAGCCAGTTGCCTCGAATGGACCATTGACAGGGTACCATGTAACTGCCAGGGGTATTTTCACCTATGCACTGGTAAGCATAGTAAGCAATCGGGCATCATGATTATTTGTACAGTGAAACATGTCCAATCGACCACTTGGATTAGACGACCAAACCCTTAATGTCCAGGTAGCCTAGGACAGGTTTTACTGTACACTGTTTGAAGTCTGTCGTTAACTAAATTCCATCTTACCGTAAATAGTCCGCAAGTACTTTACAAGAGAAATCCTGGAAGAGTACGGATGCTGATGAAGAAATGTTTCTGACTGGTTTAACACCTGGCACGCAGTACAGTATTACCGTTTCTGCCATTAATTCTGAAGGGGAGAGTATTCCTGTCACGGTGACAATGTGGACCAAGTTAGGAGGTGACCACAATTTTTGCCATTATCTAGAGGCAATTTTTTCTGAAAATTTAATTGATTGAATATTTTTTCATTAATTAGTTCCCGATCCTCCTCCCGCACCTAAGGTTATCGGACAAAGTGCCAAGACCATGACAATTGAGATTAAGTCCGCCAGAAATACTAAAGTAATTGCAGCTTTTATTAGTTCCTCCATTAAACTAGCAACCAAACCGTCCAATTATCGAAAATAATGTAGCTGTAAAATTGCTTCAAATTCTGTTGTTTACGACCGCACTCCATTTGGAATTTTATGAAGTGCGACCTTAAGCTCCATTCTTTCTGATAATGGCATGCTCTCTGTGAGCTAAGAAAATTCGTTTGGCTCAATATTTTACAAATCCCTAACAAAAGTTTCAAATTTCTCGAATAGGGCCCTATTAGCGCTTATCGAGTTGCAATGATTGATGGATCACGGAAAAGTTTCTTCAACAAGGACAGACCAGCAGTTTGGAATGATACCGTTCGCGTTGGGTATCCTCATTACATCGCCGCTGAATTTTCTCCAGAGGTAAGTTCATTCATATTTCCTAAGAAGGTTTTGTTTCTAAACCTGTATGTTAATTTACTCTAACAGGAGATTTCAGCGAGTGGGACGAGATTTGTTGTCGGAGACGGAAGAAAATATGGTGAATTTTACAATGGACCCTTGCCTGAAGGCCATTGGCATCCAACGCTCGGTATTGTCAGTTCCATGGACGGTTTCACAGAAATGGCGTACTCGTCACCGTCTCATACTCAACATTCCGAGGCTAATGTGGTCAATTCAGGCTCTGACAAGAAAGTTAGAGCTCAAGGTAGGTTTCCCAAGTTCAGTTTAGAATTTTGCCAATTTTACTTCAAATTTCTTTTGGGATCAAGATAAAAGTTGCTAGTCCGAATAACAAGCTAGTATTTAATAATCCCACAATAATGATAATCTATCTGTCGACAAAAACCAAAGACTTGGAACTTGGAATTACTAGTCCTGGACGTTTCACTTCACTCCGTATTGGTTTTAGATGAAAAGTGACGTCCTTGTCAATTGTTCGTTGTCATTGAATTATCTTTTGCAATTCTTAATTTAGAACTGGAGAGAGACAGAGAGCGTGTTGAGATAATCGGGCCAGATACTGGAGTCGTTGTTGCACTTTGGGTTGCAATTGGCGTGAGTATCTTAATCCTCACTGTCTGTATCGTCGCCTACGCTGTCCTTAAATTGAACTTGATTCCCAAGTGTAGAAGACCCCCTGTCACTCGAACACCCCCACGTAGGGTAGAAAATCATCAACTGACCACGAGGGAATCATCCTACTCTTTATCCGTAAGAAATAATTATTTTGTATCACGAGTGGTATTGGTATCGGACTCGGTAGAGACTTTTTGGCAGAGTAATCGCTAACCAGCCGAATCGGTCTTACAATAAAACGGTCGGATACAGATATTCGATACCCAGCTGAAGAATGGCCGGAATCGGAAGGAATAAACTGATCAAATAGTATTTTACAGAACGATAACCAATTGTGCTACACCCACGGTGGCTTTGTAAGTGACGAGGACGTGAAGAACATGTGCTTGGAGAAATTGAAGCAAGTTTGGAATGTTCCAAGAAATTTCATGGACATTCCAGCGGATGATGAAGACAGTGTTGAGCTATTGGGGAATGGAAAATATGGACCAGTTTACTTGTCTTCGCTTAAAACTAGTGGCGCACCTGTGACGCTTTACACCGTTCCAGGCAGTTCCTTTAAATCAAGTAATTGAATTTTATTTAAACCAAATCTATTCAGTCTTCGTTTACCATCGAAACTTTGTTCATTCTTAAAGTCAGGAATTATACATATGTATACTGCGGATTAATGAGAATTGTTCTCCTAAAAAATATTCGTCGGATCCCAGATAGCTCGGACTAAACGTTTCTGAACTCAATCTATAGAAGGTGGGAAGAAATCCTCACTGTTAGAAGAGCCTGAGAAGTTGTACGCTCACTTGGACGAACTAATCCGAATTGAGCCTCAGCATGTGAATGTGGTTAAACTGATTGGATTCATGGAGGATGGAGACTCAATCCTATTTGCAGTTGAATATGGTGGTGAATCTCTGAAGAGCTGGCTTCTCAATTACAGGAAATTTAGTGAAGAAACAAAAGCAAATCCAGTTTCGCCATACAGTCTTCTATTCTGTGCCATGAATATTGCTGAAGCAATGTTTCACCTTCATTCCTTCAAGGTACGACATAAAACTCAATCTACCTGAGCTAGGCGACCAAGTCTCAGTGCTTTGTGCCACATTCTCCGGTCGCATGAGTCAGGTTTCCCGGCATATCTTTTAAGAACATCAACATGCCTGTACCAGAAGCCATTTGATTTGTTTGAGTGATTAGTGAATACTGATTTTTCTAAACTTTCAGATCACACACAGTCAGTTGGCTACCTGCAATGTACTTATCACTGATATTGAGACTCCCAAAGTGACAGGCTTTGGAATGCTCTCATGCAGTCTGCCTAATGAGGTAACTCAATGAATCCACTGTCGTATTTCAATACACGTTTATTATAACAGGATAACGACAGGAATGTATGTCTTTGAAAAAAAAAATCAGATCCAACAGAAAGCGTTACTAGCTGTGACGTAATTCCGGAATTATTACAATATGTCTTAATTGCTCTGATTCTAGGAAAGAGATTTTACCCGATGGAATTCTGCTGAGCAGTTTCATAATCGATGCGTGAAATCATGTGACATATGGGCATTTGGTGTTTTACTTTGGGAACTGGCAACATTAGGCAAGTCAAATACATTTTTTTCTAATATGTATTCCTACAACTTTAAACTTTTGGAGACAACTCTAGACTTGACTTGACTATGCGTTAATTTTACAGGAGGAACTCCATACCATGATATCCACGCAGAGGACTTACCAAAAAGAATTTCTCGGGGGTCACGGCCAACACAGGTGGAAGTCATAGGAGATTCATTTTATCAAATCATGCTTCATTGTTGGCAAATTGATCGGGACGAAAGACCAGACTTTGGAAAACTCAGCTGTTCCATTTATGAATTGCTACCTCAAAGTGTTGTAAGTTCAGACAGAGTTTACCACAATAATTTGGAATTTGGACCAATTCTTATTGTCGAATATTCTTTTACTTGACAGGAAAATTTGTTCATTTCACCGTCCTTCAACTATCCGCCCTACATTCATGGCTACGAACACATCAAATGAAATCTCCGATAAAATCGCCATCATTCTTTCATGATGTGGTATTTCGTAAAATGGAAGTTGTGAAATCAGTGTGGCTTGCAATGTAAAATTATATTTCGTATCCACATTTTACAAAATGTAGCCATCTGCCTGGCAGCGCAGAGTAGTGATTACAATTTTGTAACTCGTCTACCTGTCAGTTATATTGATCTCATGTGTATAATGATACTCTAACTCAACATATGTAATGTACATATCATATTAATACATTCAGCCCTACACAACAACACACAAGTTCAAATATGAAATTGACGACAAAGATTCTAACGAAGATTTACTCTAATTAGACCTAAATAGCATATCAATATTCTAATTTGTACTTTTACATAATATCCATCCATGCACGAAATAATCCATTGCTGTAATTAGTCTCACGCCACGCTACGCTCTGCCAAAAAGTAATATACTTTGAGATAAACGGGGATCGGAAAGGCAGCTTATTAAGTCTCAATTTATCTTATGACTCCGATCAGATCAGACATTTCTGAGAATATTACATTGGATAAGAGTCAGGCTAATTGGACCCAAAGGTCTTAAACCGTTAAAATCCGCACAACTAATTCCACTACATTTTTCATTCCTTCCACCAATTATCTGAAATGTACATTCGAGTCAGGTAAAATTATGCAATAATTGCTAACTGCCAGATTTTATCGGCTATCTGATTCCGACTTACAAGTAGTAAGAAAATCTGGTATATATCCGAATTGATTCTGATCTGATCGTTGCCTTAGTTTAGACCTAAACTCAGGATCCTTAATTTTTGGTTCAGTTAGTTGGATTTTAATATTACAAAATGGGTTTTTAGTTTTGGTGCTTTACATTGAAGAAATCTAAACTTTAAAATGTGACCGGTGCTCGGAAATCATATGTGGTATTTTAAACAAAATAACATTTATTCTCCACATTATAAATTAGTTAGAATTTGATACAGAATTGGAACAAGTGCTAAAAAGTCAGAAGCTGAAAGCTGCAGCATTATTAATTAACCTTAACCGTCCCAAGCCTCATAAGCCAGTTAACGTATTGTGATTGTACTAAACTTTAAGACAAAACATGTTCAACAATCTCTCTTAATGAATCTCAATTCAAAAATATCAAACTCATCCAATGTTAACAAACAATGTTCATAAAGTGCCAATGGTATCTCATGAAAGTCATAATACCACATCCTGAATGGCCTGTCATTGTTTTAGTATTGGCTTGAATTTTTTACACAAGAATTTTTTATTACTTTGTTTCTGAATCTGAATGTTACGAGCTTTAATTTTGTTTAGTTTATAATTTATTTATATTGAAATAGGGTATGTTTAGCAAAATACCAGTTTAAAAAAAAGCATATCTCAGCCAGGTGGTCTCCTAGTTCAGGTTGTCGTGGGTATATGTTTCTGTATCGATAACCAGACCACCTTTAAGAAAACCACGTGATCATTGTAGTCAGTTTTTCTTAAACCTGAGTTATCTTTGTCTCCATTTGTTGCGAATACTTGTCACCAACTTGCCTGTGGTCTTAATGAACAGGTTTTCTGTCACTCAAACAATATCAATCTCTCTATATAAATGGCTCTCTATACATGTTTAATTAAATGATGCTTAGTGTGAGCTCAATATTTCAACCCTAAATGAAGGATGAGATTCAATCAAATTACTTATTACAATAATAGTCGGCCAAAGTTAATTACTCCCCAAAGTCAATAAATTCCAAATGACAAAAAATATACATTCCTTGTGTAGACTAAAGGCGATGTTGCCGACATTCTGAAATGCATTTATAATTTATAAATTTAAGCTAATCAAAAATGACATTAAGTAATTGTAATAAGATTGCATTGAGATGTATCGCACCATGAAATTGTTCAATGAATGTACTTAAAACTGTGTACTTTGTACTCGTGGTATATTATGTGATCAAAAAAATTGAATGTGAATGTCCTAAACTTTAACTTTTACACTTTTCTTGCACATATTTTAATATAATATAATATATGAATGTAGTACTCAGGATGTAGCTAGTATTCGTGTAAAATAAAATGTCAGCTTAAAGTTTATCAGAATAATAAACAATGCAACTAGCTTACAAGTAAAAATTACATGGAATGAAATGAATTCCATAGTCGTCCAAGATTATTGGAAATTTTGAATTCCTGAACTTCATTTTCTGAATCGCCGACGAAAATTTTGATTTGACGGGTGTGGATTAGAATTAAATTCTTTTTGCAAATTGTGCGTGTGACAGATGAAAGTCTGACACAATATTCAATTCAGTTGAAGTAAAATAAATATGGCAGGAAACAAAACGGGATGTTTATTTGGGATAACCAGACGTTCAAAAACTTAATAAACGAGACGATTCAGACAGACAGATAATTCATAGTCCTGATAGATACTGCATTTTATTTCATTTGATGAATGATCACACAAATACATTTTTGCTTTGTACAAATCGTACAATGCTGCTAATAAGTTAACATTTATTTGATTTGACTACGGCATTGCAAGTACATATATTAAAATACACGTATATTAAATACCCAAATAATTAACTTTCATTCCACAAATCTAACCATATCCTGTATGTTGTAATGTTTGGCATTTATTCGAGTGACCCAACCATTTCGAAACAAATTGAATACAAATTATTTTTATTTGGTTCATGTGTAATACAAAATTATTAACATAAAATGATAAATACTTTGTCTAGTCCTAAATTAAATTATTTATCACCCGTAAGATAAGAACATATCCGCATGAAGTACAAATTAGTGATGACATGGTCCTAAGTCCTGTCCTCTACTAACATTTTCTAAATACTATCCTGTGTTATGTAGTGTATCACGCAAGCGTACCATTTCTTTGGTCATTTCTCCAGTAACTTGACCTTGCCATTTACTGCACACTTATTTTTCATTTGAGGTCAGCATGTCTACATAAACTTATTAAAATGCAGTTTTCGGAATTTGAATATTCTGATCAAATTCCGAAAACTGAACCTGTTCAAAATTTCTTTCTAATTAATTCCAATGCACGATTCTGTTGAATTTTCTTGTCTGTTTCTTCAAAGTGGTGCTCGAAGCGTCAGTTTAAAAAAACAATCTGAATCGATTCCAGAATTAGATCGAATGCATACAAACAGGTTCACAATTTTTTGTTTAAACCCGGACTCACATCATTTTAGGACATAAGTCTGACATTAAGTGTGTAGGAAATGGTGAAGGCCAGCTAGATTTTCGAAAACATGACTTCACCCCACAAAGTATTTTCGGTAAAAGTAATGCTATAAACACAGTCAGATCAACCTACTGTTGCAGTATCCGTCCGGCTTTCCTAAATTCTATTTTGTACCGCTGACCTGGTATTGCGTCAAAGGTACACTAATAAATAGTTCTAGGACGTCGGACCGAGATAATATAAATGTATGTGATCATATGACCACAGCTGTAGTGTTCGCTTAATTCTAGCGAATCCTGACTATTAAATCAGTCCACCACACTGAAACAACCAATAATCATAACCAACACAATATTATTGGGTATAAACTTAACGTACTAATCAAGATTTTAGGAAGAAGTAACAAAATTAGAAAACACTAACCATTAATTATAAAAAAACATACAAAAAGTAAAAGAGACCGTTTAAGGATTTTAAGTCTTGTCAATTCTTTTCACGGATTATATCTGTAAGTCCAGGTACTTTCTCTTTCTTCCCAAACAAAATATTTTGACTGTACTTATATTATATCGGTATTCTGAAAAAGTCTACCTGTATCTTGATCTCGTAGTCTTCCGCACTTAACCATTCATTCATAACATTTAGTAAATATTACCATGTTACCAATTATACAGATATTTAGATAGGCAATACAAGTTATTTTTTTTTTGGTTTTCTCAATCATACTTCCCATTCCCATTCCCATTCATACATAATTTACTTTTTCGTGGATAGAAGATCTTAAGTTGCTGGGACTTCCCCATTTGGCTCAGCAGTACCGCTCACTTTACATCTGTGGAGAATTGCTCTTTCGTAGGCCTTTCGTACTGCTTTCTTATCCGTGTGCTTCTTCGTGTCCAGATGTTCCTTGTCTAATGATGGATTTTGACCTAGTGGTTCTAGTTGACTCTTTGGAATCCATTCCCTATGATAATTGGGAGGAAAATAGTACAGAATTAGAAAGCATGCAGGTTGACAGAAATTTTAACCGTTTTCATTGTATTTTTAAAGCCTGGAACAGTCGTGTTACATTTCAATAGTGCAAAAGTGACGAATAGAATAGTTATTGTAGAACCATGTGTCTTTCTATTATCGGCTAACTGTATATAATAATAATGCCTCAATTGAGTGAACTGATTGTAACTTGTTTGTAGTATAGTCGTTCAAAACCAGTTAAAACTATATAAATGAAACAAAAAGCTCAAATAAACTCACCAAGTCCGTTTGCTATCGAAACACAATACGAGAAATACTTCATCTTTGGATTTAGGCCTTTTCATAAGAACTTCAGCGGGTGGTCCAGGGATGCTGACACCATTTTCAGTTAGCCCATAAGGAGACTCAGGATTAACAGTCAGAGCTGGATACCATGACTCATCCTTAGATTTTGACCAAACTAAATCCATTGGTTTTGGATGGAAATCATTACGATTGAAATAATTGATTGTTACGAGTCCTTCCTCTTCTTCATCGTCTTCAATAGCTGCACCCGGTGGTGGTAGAGGGCCAGGGGAGTAGTTACGGCTACCTCCATTGTTGTCCCGAGTCAATTGCTTCTTTCGTTTCTTACGAATTTTTTCAGAGTCATTTTTGTGTGGTGAGGGTGCTAGTGGGGCAGGAGGTAGAAGGACACGTGGTGGTGGTGATCGGGTATACCTAACCACATCTACAGTGGTCTTCTTTCTAATTTTGACTGCTTTTACGGTAGGTGCTGAGCTGCTGGAGCTAGAACTTGAGGAAGAAGTTGATGAGGATGAGGAGGTGGTGGAATCAGATGCAGAATGTCCATCAAATTCTTCTGATATTGGCTCTGATTGACTGAAAGAACTTGTCCGAGACTCTGGACGGGAATCTACTTCATTCTCTTCTTCATCTTCAAAATCTTCACTATTTGAGTCTAAACCATCACCACCTGATCGGTAAACTGAAAAACTATCTGGTTTTGGTTCTAAATTCCCACTTAATTTCCGATTATTAAAACCTTTTTGAGTCTTTTCAGTTCGTCTCGGTTTAACAGTTGTAGCAACGGGGTTTGGATCCACATGATGTGGAGGGACATGACCATGATCATTCCCATGTTTCCCCGCCGAAGGATGCGTGAAACAATTCACCCATGGGATATTATTACTGTTGGTAACATTATTAGTGTTATTGAAAACAGACACTCTTGGTGGAACTGTTGGTGTTGGTTGTGGGGATGGACAACGACCTAACGATGCACTGACCCTTCTTGACCTTGTCAAATTTCTTCGGACGGTTGCACCCTCCGTCGTACTGTTACTATTATTATTATTTGCTTTACCTTTGGCAGGAGATTTTTTATTTGAGAATAAAACAGCTGTCCGACGATTAATACCAGGTGGTGTTTGGGTCACAGGGGCAAGGACTTTAAAACTTGTACTTGTACCTGCTTTCGGTGGGGTTCGTTCTACAGCTGGGTTTGGAGATAATGAGAATTTTTTATGTGTTCTTTTCCCAGAATTAGATTCTTCTCGAAGATGTTCAGTTTCAGGGAAAACAGAACTCAGACGTCTAGACTTTCTGGGTGTTTGAGTTGTACTCGTAGAGGTAGAATTTGTGACTTTACCAACTTTGACTTTTCTCTTTGGATGACTTGTTAGTCTGACTGGTTTTACTTTGGGTGAGGGAGAGAGGGTTTCTGAGAATGGTGGACCTCTTTTAGGGCCACGGAGTGAGCGAATTCTTCCCGATTTATTGGATTTTGATGAATCAACTTTGACTAAAATTGAACTGGTTGGAGTCTCCTGTGTTCGACGTCTAGATCTAGATGAAGATGGAGTTGTAGAAGTTGTTTGTGGCGGTTGTCGCCGAGGTGTGACCCGAGAGAAGGAGGGAGGACGTTTTGGAGTATTTCCAGAAAGATAATCATCACTCTCAGAGTCTGATGACATATCACCACTCACCCTCCGATTCTTTCTTGCAGCTACGGAGTCTTTGTACTGTTTCATTGATGACTGACCACTTCCTTTGTATTTAGTACGCCTTATTCTCATTATTTCCAATCTGTAATATGGGAAACAAACTCCTTATTAGAAAATCGGTTCTTATTTTAATTCAGGAGCTAGTTTTAAA
Source organism: Protaphorura glebata (assembly GCA_034694305.1). Lineage (NCBI taxonomy): Eukaryota > Metazoa > Arthropoda > Collembola > Poduromorpha > Onychiuridae > Protaphorura > Protaphorura glebata. Next base: position 23,374 of record JAQFYE010000561.1, read on the forward strand.
AAGTGGAAGCCTTTCATTAATATAATTAAATAAACTGAAAGGTTAAAGTACGGTACACATGCTCGAATTTCTTCTAATACATACAATCCCGAATGTTCAAAATAGACAAGGCAGTCAAATATGTATGTTGTAGGCCATAAACATTGTCCAATTAAAAATCACATACTTCTCAACAGTGATTAGGTTCTAGCCTGTCAATTCGCCTTAGGAAGGTCACCCTAGCCCTAGTAGTACAAATATTAACTACTTGTTTGTCAAATACCGTAGGGATTTTTACTTTTTATTCTCAAGTGCGGCATCTCGTCTTAAATTTTAGTCACAATTTCTCCATGTAAACTGAATACTGAAAGCACATTTTCAATTTATTTTGCACAGTATACTTTCTCTCGAGTCATCATAAAGTATTCAGATTTTATTGAATATTGGGTGGCCCCAGTACATTGCCAATTAGAGACTAGAGAGTAAGTTCCATTCGTTTACAAAAAATGAATGTTCATAGCTTATACTGGAATATTCTAGTCTAGAATATGGTATCATCAGAATCAGAATCAAACTATGCCGAAAACTGACGAGAGTGGACTTAGAAATACGAAGCATTTATGAAGTAATTTCAAGGTATGAAGCTAAAACCTACCCAGACACTTGTTTCTGTAAGCTGAATAATGAAAACTAATTCACTTACCTTATTTTATTGAATTTCTTTGTTCTTGTCTGAGGATGACTTAGACTGGCCGATTTATCCAGAATGTCTTGAAGGTTTTGGATGTGTTTTTCGAATGGTAGGTCAAACCTAGCTTCATCCTCCAGTACAGAATCCACTGTTTCAAATCAAGGTTTCAAATTAGTACACATATGTATGAAATAAACTAGCTTTGACAATTTACTTATTCAAAAAACAGGAGCAAACTATTTAAATTTGTAACTGAATTACCATCTGCGTTAATTTGTTCATCAGTTAATGGCTCAATTACGAATGATCGTTCCGGGAGATGCATGCCAGTCTTAGGATCAAAACCGATTGACTTTATTTCTCGGCGACCTTGTCTAATTATCATCCCACCGATCTCTCGGATTCTTACAGCTGACTTGTAGAAAATTGTGTCTTTATCATTGTACTTGAGGCAATTATCTATCATGAGGTTAAAGTCTTCTTCCAGCTCATCCACAGTTGAGTAGCAAAATGAATTGGCCTTCACTTTCATGGTGCCGAGATCCATTGGATTTGTAATGACATTCAAATAATCAGTCACGTCGTCCGTGTCAACTGGCTCAACAAAAACCTGATGCACATCACGACTCATAATTTCATCAATGATCCATTTTAAAACGATGCTGAATGGTCGTAGTGTTAAGTCTGTAAATCTTTGCTTCCTAAATTGTGCAAATATTAATTAATTTTTAAGACCTGGACATAACTTTCTTTCAACTCAATTCCAATCACTTACGTGTGAATGTCCAATCGTTTGACTTTCTCTCGCTTTCGAACCAATTCACAAAGTAGTCTAGCACGTTCTAAATCTTGTCTTAGTCGCAACCAATATTTGTAGAAATTGAGTGAATTTTCCATCTATGTATAAAATAATTATAATTTTACACAAAAGTTCAGTGGCAGTAATGTTACTATATGTAAAAATGGAGACATTTGTACAAACCTCGCTAGGATCGATAGGACGTACATCGTTGGGATTTGCATTAGGATGTGTTGATGACGCTTGAAGTCGTCGAAGGAGTGGAACCCCATTTCTGGATTGCCTACAGAATATATTACATAATAATTAAATTAGTTCTAAAATTCTCCAGCTCAAAAAAACAAAAAAATTGTTGAGTATGCTTGTTAAAGAAACAAAAGTACAAATGAAAGTTTTACATTAATTGGCAACATCATTCAATTATACATATAGTTAATTTGGATTATTGTACACACTCTAAGCAGCGGAGTTAAACATGTCGACAAAGTAAAACTCCGGGATCTGAATGTAATTTAATCTTGCACATTTATCTTGACGGCGATTCATGGCAGGAGAATTCGCCGTACTGCACAACGTGCAACAACTTTATTAAAATATTAATTTAGAAAAAATTAGAATAGTAATTTCCTTTTACTTTAGTATTATTTTTATGGATAGATGTCGGTTCTAAACAGGTATCGGTGAATACACATAACATAAAACACCCATGCAAACATGCAGAGAAGTACTTGAGGGTATTAAAGCCTAAGCCAGTGCATTCGGTTTACAGTTTATTTAACCGAATAGCAGACATGCAACACTCATTTCACATTCTGTTCTCATTTCAGTTCGATATTTCAATGATTCTTACCTTTTCAACTTCCAATAAGCCATGAGACGTTGAATAAAAGCTTGCTTCTTTTTAAATGTAACCTGAGTTGCAAGAAGAGCAACTCTCTCAGATGGAATCGTCGGAACTGAAACAATAGGAATCGCTTCCCTTTTCTCAGCAAGCAATTTCCGTGTTTGTTTCATTTTTTGTCTCGGTGATGATGAGACATCACCTTCTTTTTCCTTTCGCTTCTGGATCAAATTAAGATAGTCATAATATACTGGAGTCTAGATGAAGGGTCAGAGTCAGAGGTCAGCGTCGAATAGTGAATTGAAACAATACATGAAAAGAAAGAAAAAGATAAACGAAGAAAAAGTTAGCGTTTGTTAGTTACTAGTTACATCACATAGCTTATTAGATTAGACCCAAACACATGAAGGTAGAGGTAATAGATTAAAACAAGTTGAGTTAAGTTGATAGTAAACATTCCAGATTGAGAGAAATATTTTCATTACAGTTTGCTTAAAATATAATAATTCATGAATATTTACTCTCTCGGATTCTGGAGGAGCATGATTGTCACACCATGCTGTTTTCTTCACAGTCACTGATGAGGCTTCACGAACAGTGTCCATCACCATGCACAGATTAGCTTGTTGAGCACAGGTTACATGGAATGCTATTCAAATAATTTACAATCATGACTTTAACAGAGTTCAAAACTAGCAATTAACCATAAATCATGACAAATATATTATTAGATAACCAACCTGTGTAACAATTTGACTTATGGCATTGGATACAAGCACCGATTCCCTTCTGTTTACAGATATAGCATGTGAGTCTCCATCTAGCTGGAGGAATGTTGTCCAAACTGTCAATTGGCTCTAGGAATACCTAAAATAAATAAGAAAATGAATTTATTATCAAAAATTTTCATTGAATATATTTGAAAAGCTATTAAACTCACCGTATTTGCAAAGCAAACTTCTGGTATCCAAATAGCACAGACAACGTGAGCCCACCGCGAGTCATCAGTTTGTTTAAAAGCACCACCCTTGTTGGGACAAAGAGCACAGTCAACAGCCCGAGATGGACTCTGAAGACAACGACGACACAGCCATTGACCTAGAGAATTATAAAATATTATTAAATGACATCAGTATTTTATCTACGCATACTATAAGCGTAGATAGGGGCATTGTGAAACAGTAAGTCAACATGGGGGAGAGAGAGGAGTGAAGAAATTGAATCCCAATCGCGGAAGATTCAAAACATGCGTCATCAAGGAGAGAACAAAGGAGAGAGAAAATTAAATCCAACGGACGTGCGGGTTTTGCATTCGTACAGAATATTTCAAATGTGAGTTCTTTTTAAATTGTACGTAGTATTTATGAGTTCTGTTAAATTAAATTGACAACCTTCGGGGATATACGGGACACCATAACACTCTTGATGAACTGCCAAATTGCACATGTCACAGAAAAGAATGGCATTGCTATTTTGACATTCCCCATCCATACAAATACAACAGACTGCATCATCATCAATCAGTGGACTATGATCGACTCCAGTACTTTGCATCTGCAAAGTCAGATTAATATTACAGTTTAGTTCAAAGATTTAAAAAAAAATTAAAAATTGGTACAATTAATTTAATTATACCTGGAAATATGACTCTTTTTCCAGCCTATCCAAGAGGAACTCCATACTCGCATGATCAACATCTGTTAATTTTTCTTTCCTTCGTTTCTCGTTCATAATTTCCAACCAAGCACAATCTTCTTCATCAAGATCATACTCAATATCATTCTCCACGTCTTCCACACTTCTCTCAATGTATCGAATATAATTATTTGGCATGGGAGGAGCATCTTCAAGATCATAATCACTCAAAATACGAAATTTGGCTTCTGGAAGCTTTGATACAGTTGGGGATATGAAAGATTTTGGAGTCTGGGTTGAATCTGGCCTAAACTCCGGAGTTTGTTTCGTGAAATGTTCCAAACCATTTTGAACTTCAATCAAACTTTGATTTAGATTTTTGACGGCCGATTTCTTTAGACTACGATTAGACGTTGCAGAAGACCCTTTCACTCGCAGCCCCTTTTTAGAAGACTTTTCTATCGTACTAATAAGGGAAGATGATGGTCCAGGTGTTTGTAAATCATTACTAGGATCGAACCACTCGTCAAATCCGATACCCTGAAATCATTGTAAAATTGAATATTGTTACTAATTGCAGTTCAATCAAGTTCAACTGTTCGACTTGAAGTAAGCAATTATTTATTCAAATAAAATTGTCCGTTGTTCTAAACGCTACAAAATATACTTGTGTACTGTAATTATTAAGTCGTGCGACGTAATATACGGAGTAAATGACTAAAACCTTAACAAAGCGTATGCAAAACCTTAACAATGAAAAGACTTCGATGAAACGAAGGCACACGTCAAGGACAGTTTTGTTGACTTAGGAGCCTTTCTATTTAGAAAACTCTACTTGCTGAAGCTGAATTAATATTGCATGAAAGAATAATAATAATTGCTTACCTCATCAAGAAGAACAATATCCTCGTAGACTCCGACTCGTTCATTTGCTCCATCGAGTTCAAATTCGACGACGCTGGGTGGGATAGGAACTTGAATTTGCGGAGATGGATCCTTTTGGGCACTCTTCAAGAGTCGAAGTTTACAATTTGACCTAGACTTAGGAGATCCTTTGAACCATTTCAGTCCTTTATCACTCTTCTTATTCCTCCTGGGAGTTGACGGTTCTGAAATGGTCAAAATAAAGTACAAACTATATTTATTGAATGCAAATTAGCAAATTAATAGCAAATTAATTAAGGTTGCATAATTTTGTTACTCCCATCCGCGCCCTAAAGCCCATGGAAGACGAAGATTAAGAAATAGCGAACTTGGAAAGAAAGTCTGTGCAATAAACTTAAACTCAACATTTAAAATTTAATTATTATAAAAATAGCCAATCTATTTTCCTCAAATCTCACATTCATTTCTCATTATTTACGTCTTATGAATAACACCCAAATAATAACTATACTTACAACCTAAATTTGTCTCTGAAATTCAAAATTGGTACTAATTCAAAATAAATATATTAAATCCTTCATTTTCCCTAAAATTATGCTTAATACTACCAAATTCCTGTCCAGCAAGATGGACTAAACCAGTTGGAATTTAATTAGACAGTTAATTTGTAAGTACACTCAACTAACCACTTTTTGATAGTGAAGTCGTTGGAGTCTTGTCCATCCTGGGCACTGGAAAAGACGATCACTCGAGGTAGGTGACCGTGACCTTCTGAAACTGACAAAATAGAACCAAGTCCTTGTTTCTTCACATCTTCAGACTAGTCTCTGGTGCGGTAGCTTAGAGCTGGTGGTTTCTTCCCTGCTCTTACGGCTGTCCAAAATCTAGACAATTTAGGAATAAATGACATTAGAGATCGTATGTATAATAGTGTCCAGTAATTATCGACTGCTCAAGGAATAACTGGAAAATCTTGGTGACAAGTTTAAGTCAAGTTACCGGTGACCACTCTTGTCTTGATAAATTGAAAAATATTGTCTAAAATAATTTGATGTTGACTACCATAACTTGAACTGTTGAAAATACTTGTACTCTCATCTGAAAATGTTCTGTTGTAATTTCTTTGAAATGGTTAGAAAAATTGTGAAAAAGTTTGAAAGACTTTTATTCTGGAAATGAAAGTCCTTCTCAAACTAAATTTTGGAAAACGCGGGCCTTCAGCGTTGACACTCGTTAGGGCTCGCCCCAGGCCTATCTCTCAAACAATCGCATCCTCAAAAAAAAAATTAGAGTACCTGGTAATTAATTTCCATTTTTTTTTAAATTCGCCGAATTAGAAGGATCCCGGTGTAATGTCACCTCAAATAAGAAAAAGTTGAATGTCAACTTAAATGCAAACGTTTAACAGACAACTACATCTTTGAACTCAGTTTCCGAGTTCTAATTACTGAACAATCCTTAAAGAGAATCGGCCTCAAGTGCCGAATATTGTTGAAGTATTGACTACTTCTTTGTGATCTCTTTGTTGTTGGAGAAAACGCTCAGACTGCTACTGCTATAGAACTGAAATTCTTGAAAATAATGATAAAAATTAACTAATTGAGTGTCTGGATGGAATTAACATGGAAAGAGTCTTCCAGCCTTCCATCAAAAATTATTTGGCAAAAGGAATACAACGTATATTTGATGGGAGTAATGAGCTAACAGTGAAAGAAAATCATGACTTAATTTTCAAATGCAGTACAATTATCGCGATTTCGGAAAATGTATACCTAATAAATAGATGAATTTAAATGAACATACTTTAGTAGAAAAACTGCATTGTACCTCCGTTCCGTTTACTTCTATCTACGCGACATCCAAGCTATGTTTTTATTCAATTCGCATTCTGTTGCGAATTTGTATAAAGAATCCGTTCGACCAAAAAATAAAAATGGCGAGTATACAATATTTGAGTTTGCAGTTACAGAATTTCATTCAAAATGTTTTAGATTCTTCATGAATTTATTTATTCGAATCACTACCCTTGCTCTTTGTATGCTCTCATCTTTAATTTTTGACGCAATACAATTGTTTTGACCGGAATCATTGGAATCAAGGACCAAATTAAATTGTCCAGCTATTTTGTCACGTTTCATTTTCCTTTACAAGTATAAGAAATTGATTGCTTTTATGAGACGAAACAGAAAGTATAAAAAGTAGCGTTTATTGCAATTACAACATAAAAAGCTATCCTACTCCTTTGCGCACTCAAGATTCTTATATAACAATGCTTTCTCTGCTTCATTAATATCAAGGTATACCCCACGTAAATGCAAACAGGAATTCGGTCAGAGAGTATTTTGTATATCGTTGGCCATAAAATAATTGTCTTCATCAGCATTAATCAGAATTCTCAGATTTTCAATTGAAGGTGGTTTGGAAAATATGATTTCTGAAACACTACATAAATTAAATTTATGGCGAACACATCTGTGATTCAGTTCACTGCGAAAGCTCAACAAAGCAATTTCATGTTTTAGTTCATGTGTATTCATATAATGTCCCATATCCCAATATCCCAATCCTAATTCAACTCACCAAATCATCTCGTATTTTTCCAATCCTGTCATCCTTCAATAAATTCTACGTCGAATTAGACTCCGAATCGGGAAGCATTTAATTATCCATTGAATAATATCTACAAAAATTGTGTTTCTCAAACGCACACAAATGTCAGACGCTGTAAAGTTTAGCAATTCTTCAACTTTGACAGTTATCCACCGCCCGGGATAGCCCCATCGGACGCTAATTTTTCTCTTTGTAATTTATTGTTCCAACCGTATTCTTTTTCCGCACACACTTGTCAAACCCAAAACTGTTCAACTTTTAAGTTTTTCAGTTGTTCTTACAGTCGGACGACCCAACTTGTAGCATTGTCAGTTGTTCCTGCTAAAGTCAACCTGGAGCCATATTTTATTAAGTAAACTGTTCCATAAACTCACAGACGTGTAGTTTTCTGCGCGCACACTCTATATCCACAAAATTCTTAGCCTTTTCTCACTTAATTATTGCCGATTTTATGTCAATAAACTTTTTTCAGTTATTTTGACAGGATAACTTTTCCGACATAAGTTCCACTCCCAACATACATTGACAGTTATGCTCACAGGGTGAACCTGGACGTGAATTTTGTTTATATATTAAAGTTGATGGGATAATTTGGTGTCAATAAAAACTTTGGGGGATATTCTAATAGTTTTCAGTTGTTTTGACATTATGATGGAGTAATTATTTAGAATTCTGGATGGGTCTGTGTGTTAGTGAGTTAGGGCAGTTCCAGTGAGGCGGGCAATCCTGAGAATCAGGGTTGTCAGTGATTGGCGGTTCCTGCATGGGAACCCGTGAAACGTTCACATGCCTAGAAAGGAAAATGATGTCGCTGATCCAAATACTCGTACCAGTCTTGTCACAAATCAGTCCCGTATCTTCATCTTCTTTAGTCTGTGGCCCTTAGCCAAAGACACAAAATTGTAAGGATTCCAGGTATCCACAGGCTAAAAGTTCCCACTAAGTTACTCATGGCGACATTCCCGAATAGTGGGGACTTTTAGCCCTCCTTCGCAATATTTGGTAGTATTTGTTCCTTTCTCTCAATTTCACTGTAGCTTATTTTTATTTCCTATATACTAGTTGGGGTATATTGTCAAAATTAAAGTCCATGCATTCTCTATAAAAATACAGCGATGTCGCTGGTACGTCGTACATCCCCGTAGTTTTAAATGAAATAAGTTGGCTATCGGTTTAATTTACAGAGCAGGTTCCTACTACAAATTACCACTTGTAGTAAAAACTCTCGCCGTTTTCTCTAAAATTCGTCACTAAAATTCTATCACTACTTTCACTGGCGTAGTGAAAGTACGGAGGTCAAATCGATCTGCTACCAGACGGGGAAATTCGTATTTATAACTCGGCAAATGCAATTGGTCAAGATTCTTTGTTCCTTTCATTGCATTTCTGAGTTTTGTTGTTCAAATTCTCTTTATTCACGATTATAGTACTTAGAGTCATAGAATACAGTTAAGACAAAAAAACTATATTAATTGTAAGAATTGATAGTGAATAAAGAACGCGTTATAACCCTACTGGACTGAGTTTATACGACTCTTCCGGTTTGACCTAACTTCTCATACCACCTCGCACCGTAGACTTATGCTCAATAAATGTTGGGAACTTAGAAAACCATGAATTTTCAAATATCAAGATGTTCAAGTTCAGTTCAATCCATCTTTATATGCTTTTATATGTGCTGATCGCATCGGCTCGACTACGAATCGGATGAGAAATATTTCATAAAAGAAGACACTTATCCGGGATCATAAGACATCCGACTTATCCTAATCCATTCAATTATGCCACAAAAATGGAAGCGGACGAGAGTAAATATTGGGGCGGTATGGCCAGATCTAGAGTGGTCTCTGGGTGGTGATGATAGACAATGAGAGTTCATTGAATATAGCATCTGCCTACGGAAGATTGAATGGAGGAAGGAGTTATTTTTTAGAACCTTTTCTATGGGAACCAACGAACTAACTCTGAACCACGTCGACTCATACCGGGGAAATGTTCATCACATTCACAATTCTCATACTCTACGCACAAACACAACAAGGGAAAACAGGATATTCACACCAATCTATGTTAGCGACTATATTATGTCTAAACTATTCCAAAATTAAATTATAATTCCGGATACTTTTGAATTTTGTAATATACTGCGCGATGGCTGTGGTTAAGATGTCAATCCAGGCTTGACTTTCATGATCCGACATGTGAGGCCAAATATATCTAAACCTTTGCAAAAATTGCAAATTCCATCCAAGTGGTCTGAGAATATTTCACATATCATTACAATGCAACGGCGGTTTTGACCTCATGGCGTCAAAGCGTATCACTTTTAAAAACTAAGAGACTTCTCGAATCATTTAAATTGGAAACTTCGATGACGCTTGGTTCGGTTTGCCCAATTGTCTCTAGCGACGTTACCTTTCAGTCACAGCTCTCAACTTTAAAGCCGCGTCTTTTCGGGCTAAACGACATATTATCTAAATCGATGTGGTAGTGAGATACACTATACAAATATAGAAATAAGTTTATGCAAATCAATAAATGAATGAATGAAGAGAATTTATTTGATATGACCAAAGGCCCATTCAAAGGTGGTTAATTTTTACAGAGAATTTT